>JANIJG010010920.1:23795-49397 GCA_024611175.1 Megaceryle torquata | reverse complement strand
AAGCTAAAAAGCCCCAGCTCCCTCAGTCTTTCCTCATAAGAGAGATGTTCCACTCCCTTAATCATCTTTGTGGCTCTAATACAAAGAGCTCTAATACAAATACCTTACAGCTCTTTACAAAGACCCAATATAAAAGATCTGGACACCAGATCCAACTTTAAAACATTACCTCTCAGTTCAAGGGTAATTAAATTTTGATCAAAAGAAATTCATCATCACAGTAACATAAAAAAAAAATTAACAATTATGGAATTTTGCCAGTATCTACTGCAAATACTGCTTTAACGTCACTCATCTGAGGCTTTTATTGAAGACAATGATGATCACTGAGCTACCCAATCTTCTCTACTCTGGAAGGGACTCCAGCTTTCAAGTGGGAAAAAGTCCAAAATATAACACTAAACACATTTAAAAATACATTACTTCAACACCTTGGTACATAGTGAATCAAAGGGCTGTGTTTTGCTTGGGGTTCTGGGTTTTGGGTTTGTTGTTTTTTTTTTTTGTTGTTTGGCTGGTTTTGGTTGGGTTTTTTTTCCATTTCTGAATAATTATGTGAACAGAGAGAAGCTAAACCTCTTTTCAGAAAGGCAACATATTGTTCATTTCAGGGCAGAACTCTCATCCCAGCACACATCTTTATGAGCATAGGACTCCCCTGAACAACATTCCCACAGTACTGCAGAAAACAGCAGAAATCCTGGGTCACAGCTGAAGTGTCCCACAGCTCCATCACAACAGGACCTAGCACCAGCACAGGCACATGCTGAAGGGACAACCAGGACAGAAAGGTTGCGTATGTGACTGAGGCGGAGAAACACGCTGCACGATCCATGGTTCTCACTGCTGTTCATTTCAGAAGAAAAAACACACATCTGGAAGAATTTAATTTTGGCCAAAATTAAGCATGAATGACACCAGTATGAGAAGAACAGAATACCATAAAGTACTAATAAAATTACATGGTTGTTTTATAGGAAAAGCATTAGGATTCCAGGAAGATCCTTCTCTAGCTTACATTGTTATTATATGTTTGAGATTTTTAAAGCCTCTCAGAATACCAATTTTGTTAGGTAAGTGAGTTTGTCTTGCTCTTAATTAGACCAGTTGCATATACTAGAATTTAGTCTGCAACAGAGAAAACAGTCTAAACTTCTGCTCAAAGTTTCTATCTTTTTAATTCTTCAGTTTCTTGCATAAGACACCATCTCTGTGCTGTTAGAGCAGTGCAAAAGTGATGCACCCATTATAAAGAGAGTAAAGAAAAACTGTCATCGTGTAAATACTGAATTCAAACTACAAACTTTCAGGGAAGCTCATAATTTCGGTGATCTGCCTCTTGCCGGGTTTTTTCCCCCACACTTCCTTTACTGTGATATAATTTATTTCCCTAAGTATTGTATCTTTCAGGTATGAGCATAGACACTCATAGAGAAGCCAAGGTTAATGGATGAAATAATTTTAAATCTATCCAGTTTTCTTACTATAAGGGATCACTTTACTCCACATATGGTAGTCAATAAAACATGGATGACTTCCAAAAGGATATAATCAAGTTGGAGAAAGCAGGAATATGGTAACTGTGTTGTATACAAAAAAATATTTCCTATTTAAGGAAAATGGGTGGGCTTGCAAATAAGCCTTTTCTATCCTTAATGCTCTTTGTATTACCAACAGTAATACAATTCACCAACAGAGGTGTCACTTACTACACCACCCGCTGAAGCTTGCCAGAGGAAGGACTACCTGTCAGTGATGATACTTTCTCATGAACCTCTTTTAAGTCACAAGAAAGGAAACAGGATTTGGAAAGGGGCACTATTTTCAGGAAGGAGTGAAAAATTCATAAAGAATACCCAGAATGACAACTGGTTTTGCCCTTCTTTTTTTCCCCTCCCCAATGCAAAAGCATGCTTCCAGGTGGAGGAGAAAAAGAAGAAAAAAAAAAAAAAGAGCAAAGTAATTATCTCCCTCCCCCCTTTTGTGGAGGACTACAACATTTTCCACTGTACATGTACCTCTCCATCTAACAAACTTAAGTCTTATTATACTAGAGCTTCTCTTCTTACCACATCTCCAGCAGACCTTCCAAGATACACAAACAACAGACAGAAAACATGGTAATTAACTATCTTCACTATGAGCGAGATCTACAACTGGCACAAGGCAGCTGGCTATAGAGACAAGAAAGACATGGTTGCTTGATGCATTTCCAATCCTATTATATTTATTGTTCTACTCTGCCACAAGATGTTTTTGAAAAAACAATAAAAAATCTGCTATGCCAGAAAAACAGTTAAGAGAGTGAGAGATTTTACTTACTAGCTAAAAATTCTGAAGGGTAATGATCCTTTTATTTGCTTCAGTTTGGAGATCTGTCTTTCCTCACTTGTGCTACTTGAACCCAGTGGGGGCAGTGGAACTCAAAAAGACATTATTTCTTAAGACTGCTGTTGAATTTGGGTAAGCATATATTATTTGGAGGAAAGAAAAGATCTTTCTTGCTTGCAGTGATCTCCTGCAGACAGCTGCCAGATGGGACAATTCCCCAGACTGATCTGCTTTCTGATTCTGTTTCAGATACCCAGCTTTCCTAAATAATTTTAATTGTCTGACATAAAATGTCTGGCAGTAATTTATACATATTTCTCCTGTAACTTGCTGTGAAAATTCTACTAGTTCTCACTAGAATAACAGTTGTCATCATCGCACATTTGTAACAACCCCCTCTTTTCTGTCAACTGTTCCTTGATCTATGTTTTAAAAATACCATTCAAACACACACAGTGACTAAGGGCTACCGGGTCAAGAAAATATAGCTACAAAAGGACTACAAACCTACGCACTCTCTCATAACCAGAGTATGGCTAAGTTGTTACGTTTCTTTAAATCATCTTCCTCTCAACCAAAAAACCAACTTAAATTCATTGTATCTATTTGATGCTGACAGTCCCTTTTAAGTCAACATGGTAATAATAGAGATGACTTTCCTCTTCTAATGACCTACAGGAAAAAAAAAAAACCAAACAACAAAAAAAACCCACACAGCATGCACTGTTTGTGGTTACATTGTCCAGGAAGCCTAGAGGCATGATAATCAGCAATAAAGGCTCAATCTGCTTTATTATCTTGTCTTACTAGTCCTCCAAATTCTTTGTCCGAGTATAAGAAAGAGAAGAAAAAAAGACAACCAAACGAAGTTAAACAACAAACCTAAGAAGGAGCCTGGCAAGAGCAATTAGTATTAGAAGATTAAACTTGCTGTGTTATCTTGACGGAGCCAAACATACTATGTGTCTTGACTGAGCAAGAAAAGAGGAAATCATGATAAATATCTGGATAGTATTCGAAGGACACACAATAGGGAGGAGGAAGAATTCTATAAGGCTGAATAGCCCATCAGGGTACCAAAAGAGTCCCAGCCAACATAGGTAAGGACAATGGAAGCAGAGTATCAAGAAAAAAAGTCTTGGGTAAGAATCACTTACTACACAGCTGCATTTAAAGAAGTAACACTTCCCCTGACACTCTTAGTGTCCAAAACCCTGCACCATCTCTGGAGAAAACCAGCTTTTCATGTAGGAACAGCTCTTGGCACTCTGCAAGACAGGTGACAGCAGCCAGCTTGTGTTGTTCACCTGCAGATTCTCTTCTCTGCAATTTTGGTGTTTTCCCACATGGGCTTTGCTGGTATAGCAAGAATTATAAAACACATATTCTGAAAGCACTATCACCAGCCAGATGAGATCTTTTATTATTGTTATTATTTTTAAATAAGAACCACAAAAAGAAATAGCAAAAGAAGAAAGCCCTTAGAGCATCTTCCTCAAACACACAAAAAATTCAAACTTCTGAATAATAAAACCCCGTCCCTCCACAAACCAACAAAAAAACAACCTACTTCCCCAAAATAATCTGGAGGTTAATACTCCAACATGCTGCAGACATGAGCACCTTACCATGGACAAAGGGCTGAGAGAAATAAGAAGCATATCCCTTTTTCAGGTTTGACTAAGATTTACTAAATCTTAGCCCATCATTTTTTTCAGTTACATCAACATCTGAAAAGTGCCCATAAAACCATTTTATGAACCACTTTCCAGAGACAGCACTGAACAGGCCAGAGGAAACACAGTAGTGTTGCTGAACCTGCACATTCATGCACATGTCCAACCAGCATAAGATAGAGCAGATGACAAAAAGGTTTAAATCCCAACAGTTCACATATTTCTATGTAAGAATTTCCTCACATCAGCTTTCTAACTGGTATCACTTTAGAAAAACTACCACGGGAACAGAAAAATAGTGTTTCTGTCTGTCACTCCTGAAAGCCTGTATACAACTTCACAAGATAAAGGGCAAGACATCTGCCAAGGTTGAAGGTTAACACCACCAACACTCTAAGAGAGCAAATTCAGATCTAGTCTTTAGAGGGGTCTGTGGTTCTCACATTTACTAAAGTAAAGAGGGAGATGAAAAAATAAATCTATCAACCAAAAATATCTGGTAATGAAGTTACCTAATTGTCCAGGAAAAAAAAAAACAACAAGAACCACCCAAAACCAACCAAACACACACACACACCAAAAAACCAAAATGCATCACTGGATACATACTACTTATGGATGAAGCAGATGCTTATTTATACAGAAAAGGAAAGACAAAGAATGGCATTATAGCATCCTTTCTAGAAAGATGCTTTCCTGACCACGGTAATGCATTGATTATAAACTGAGCCAAAGGCAAAAAAACAATACACCTATGAGAGTGTTAACTAAAATCATTTTTAGAGGGTGATGGGATGGTTTGCATAAGTACCAGGAGAAAGCAGTTTATTTTGTAAGTATACAGCCTGTCTCATAACAGTACAGGTGCACCAACACCACTGGGCAAACTTGCCAGAATTAGAGCTAGGAAAAAAAAAGAAAAAAAAAAAGAGAAATAGGCTTTGCTGAATCCACACAATTTTTAATACTGAAGATGATGAAGAAAAATGCACTTTAAACTTAGGTTACAGACTGAAAATGCAAGGCTAGCAATTAAACTTGTACAGTAAGCGTATTTGATATAGAGCTCACAATACGCTGGGAAGTACAAAGCCATTTTTACAGACAGGCTTTCCAGAAAACACAGATTTTAGGGTGAGAACAGAATACAGCATCTGCCCTGGTCTGAGTGAGAACAGAAAATTCTGTTGAGTGATTTTACTTTTCAGCTCAGTCTCTTCTAACAGCACCTTCTGAAGTTAGCAGTGTGTCTGCCCAGGCAGTGGCTGCTTCTGGCAGTGGTAACACCCCATGGTTGGAGTTAGTACCAAAGGTTGGTGTGCAGACCAAAGCCACTGCTGGATCCTGTGTACCACGCTGAGGGTGTAGAATGTAAAACGCTGCACCTGCAGGAAGAAGTGGACAGGACAGATGACCCTAAACCGACCACTGAGGGATTCCATCCCATATATGTCATATTTGGTATAAAGCTGAGGGATCAGGAGAGTCCCGCTTGGTGCGGCGCTTCCAGCTTTTTCCTCATTTCTTTACTGGCCAGCATCCATGGGGGGTTCTGTCTATTCTGCCTTCAATCCTCATCTGTGTGTTCCTGAATCCAGTAGCAGAATCCAGCTCCTGAACACAGTTCCCATCTGCCACTGGGCCCAGTCTGGGACTTTCCAAGTGCCTCCTTCACAGCATCAGTGGTGATGGTGAAGTAATTGCCACTGGGAAGGCTGAGTTCAATATTGGCTATATATATTCATATATACTCTACGTTATTATCATTTTCATTAAGGCTGGTTTAGTATTGTTTTCTAATCAATTAGTCTCTCTCTCCCTTATTCTTCCCTCTCCCTTCTTTGGGGAGGGAGAGGGGTTAACAGAGAGCATCTGTTACAGGTCTAGTGGGCTGCCCTGACCCTAAGCCATTGACAACATCCTCTGTTGACTTCTTTTTAGTTTGCTGTCTGAATCCTGTAGTTACCACTGCTTTCAATTCAACTTCTAGAATAAGTCCCATTTTATGAAATGTTACTCTTGTGAGTGCCTCCAATTTTACATAAAAGGCCATTATAATACCTTTTAGATAGTTTCCCTCCACCCTAAGGGGTTGAATTTAAAAAAAAAAAAAAACAAATCAAAACACAACAACAATAATAAAAGAACAAAAACAACCAGCCCAGCTTAGGTAAGACATCTAGCCTCCTAATTGGTAATAGCTTGTTCAAATATCCTAGAGTTTCTGGCAACAGTTTGCTGCTTACAGTAATTATCTTTTAGAAGGAGAACAGCATCATTAGTTCTCTGAAACATGATAGCTATCTGTTGATAGATCTAAATATAAATAAGGGTCCCAAATAAAGTCAGATTTCTATGATGCTTAAAAAAAAAAAAAAAAAAAGAACAAAACCAAAAAACCACATAAACTTCTTTCTAAGATCACTTATTTTAACAATGTCACGTAATCATTTTTGCCTACCACTTCTACAACAGGGTGCTGGCTCAAAGGGCACCTCCCACAGCCCTGCCGTCAGTCTGCCCAGACTCTTCCTTCCCTCTGATTTTTTCCCTGTAATTTAGGCACAGTTCACAGAATTTACATTTCCTTTCTTGGAGTCTAATTTTAAATCTTTATTCAATACAGCGTCCCTTGGCTCCACACACCAGACAGCAATTAGATTTTACCCTGTTTGAGGGATGGCACCCAGACTACCACATGATCATGCCTTCATTTGACTGCAGTCCCCTTCAATAGCTACATTCTTAAGCAAAACCCAGATTATTTTACTTTTCTTTCTGTTACTCAAGTAATGTTTGCTTGCTTGCAGTCCTCAGAACAAATGCAAAACTAAGAGAAAGAAATGCACCCAAGTTATCTGATCCCCAAAGCCTGGACAGGCTGTTAAGGAAGTTGTTTACTTACAGCCTGTCCTTTCAGATGGTGCCAGGATTGCATTTCATCCTTTTTACTACTCACCCTCCTCCAACACACGTACCTTTGGCAGAGGCTGTCAAGTAGAAGAGTCTTAAATGGGCCATCTGCATGGAATGAATTTCATCCACAAACCCCATTTACTGCTACTCAGTATTTGTACAGTTTGAGCATAAATCTTCTACTATATAATTTATGCCATCAGTTCAAAAGTACACAGAAGTCATTAGATGAAGCTGAACATTTAGTTGACTCAAAATTATGTTATGATCTCTCAGCAGCATCAGAAATGAGATCATCTGATTTGCAATGGAAAAGGGAAGAAAGCATAGAGGGTCTTCGCTTAAATAGACCCCTGTTTTCCTGAGGTAACTTTATGTGTTCAAGCTTGCTCTTTGAAAAAGAAATCTAAAAAATAGCAATTGTAATACCACATAGCAGAGCATTTCAGCCACCTCGTTGTGGATTACTAAACCACTGCCTTAAAATGGTCAACATCTCAAAACTTCACAGAAAGAAGCAAGAAGCTTTAACCTACGCCCAAACAGCTGACTTAGATATTTGGGAAAGCATGGTTTGGTGTCAAAATGACCATCACAGAATCCAAATAAACTTCAGTTAAAAAAAAAATCCTGAACAGTTTTGTAGATACAAGCCATTACAGAAATTACATCTTTCTATCTTTTCTCGAGTTAATGTACCAGTCAAAAATAATTTATAAAAGAAACTCAACAAGAATGCCATGCTTATTTTTGGTCATTTTATGCTTTAAGAGCGAGTATAAAGAAATGAGTTTAAGGAAAATTATCTCTTACAATATTACAAATGACGTTTATAAAGATTTCTAGTTCTTGTATGCACATAAAAACGTGCCACAGACAATTATGTATATACATTGATTATGTTCCCAAAACTGTACACCACTTACAACTTGATTCTTTAGTCTACCTGCACAAAGAAATATATTAGTTTTTACAAATACGAGGCACAGAATCATTCTGGTTGGAAGAGATCTCTAGGATCATTGAGTCCATCCATTAACCCAGCACTGCCAGGTCACCACTAAACTACGTGCTTCACTCTGAGGCACCACCTTCTTGAAAAGCACAAGCAAAAACTTTCTTCATCCATTTTGATTAGCCATCTTTCAAGTCAGAAACAAGATGAAGACAAACCATTAACTTCTTCTACAGCTCACCTTTGGCTGTCTACCAAAAGAAAATTCTCCCATGTTGGGTCTTAAAAAGAATGCTTTTCCTTTAGTAACATTCTACTGACAAGATCTATCATGAAATAACCCCTTGTTTACAGTGCAGAGATTATTCTTCCATGAATTAAACCAAATTATCCAGAATTTTTAATTGAAACTGCTAAAAATCCACTAGTGCTGTTTGGGTCAACAAACGAAAAACAATAACCCACAACTGGCAGGGAGGAGTAGGGGAGGTAGTTGGGAAGTGAGAAATAGAGAGGAAGAGGGGGCTTGCAAGCCAGTTAATTAGAAAAAAAATAAAAATCTGGATGTTCAGTGAGCATGACAAATGGCAAAGAGATAAACAGACTCATTTTCTAACACTTTAGTCTTGGCATTTGACCAAGAGGTCCCTTCCTGGCAAGGAAATAAAGCCCTGCAAGCTACCGACTGCTCAAAACATCTGCAAGTATAAACTTCTGGACATTTATTCATTCTTAACATATGCCCTCATTAACTTCTTCTTCTAATTGCAGTCTAAGTCAGTGGATTTTTATTTTTTTTCCTAGCCAGTGCTGGAGGACAGAGGGGGAAGTACTCAGCTAAACGGGTGCAGCTGCTGCAACAGCGAGCAGCCGAAATTCAATTGCCCACGCCTGGGGCTCTGCCAGCACCAGTGCACCCCAGTTGTCTGGTGCTCCCAAATTCACCATGCAGATGCTGACTGACTCTTTACAGCTCATTAGGAGAGTTGACCTCAGCAGCAAAGCCAAACCCAGAGCTACTAAAATATGGGTTTGCTCCGAGCAGGAAGGTGGCTGGACTTCAGCATTTTGTTTCTACTTTAAAAAGGTACAGTATTTATCTAAAAGCTTCTCAAAATACATCTGGTCATCTCGGACATCTTTGTAGTGACATCAAGCAGTCACACTTTCCTCCCTCTGCAAATCACTAACATAAAATACAGGCTGACTTCAAGGTCTAGTTGGTCTTATCATTGTTACAAAGAAAGTTGAAAGAGGGAGTGAATTTCCCTCTCTATTTTTAAACTGACACCACCTCTCCCCACCCTGTAATCTCGCCTGGAGAATGCACACAGCCCCAAGTCCTGCATCTTGTGAAACTGCTTCCTACAAAGCAAAACCACAAACATTTAAGTAACTTGACAGATTATGGGGTTTATGAGAAAATAAGTTAACTTTAGTCATGCTCCACATCCCAAGGGAGCAGGAGACAATTGCAGCATAACTTCTCATTATTTCTGCACAACCATTTATGCCTCTTTGCTGTGTAACCCCTTCACTTAGGGTCTTTCATTACACTCCTAAGAATGAATGCCATCTCTTGTTAAAAATAGTTTCACTATTCAACCTATCATTTACACGCAACTCTTGAGACAGTGGAGTAGGGACTGCCTTTTGTTCTGTGAGATGATCAGTTCCTACCACACAAACCTCACGCAGGCCTGGTGTCCCAACTCCCAACATCACATACTTCACTGGGCTGTCTACAAAGACATGAGAATGCTGTACAAGAAAGGAAAGGTAGATTGCAGCATGATCTAGTTAAAACTACTAGCACTAGAATCACCTTTTATCTACAAACGTTCTTGACATAAACTAGCAATGGATGGTAGCTTTCAGCTTCCCACCTCTGGATGTGCCACCATTTGTCAGCTGCTAAATGACAACAGTAACCTGTTCCCATCAGAGAGTACTGCTCCTACAGTGCTGAAACAAAGGTTCATTTAGCTTTTGAGGAAGGCTCTGAAAAGATGAAGCCTTTCTGGTTTGGTAGGATAGGGCTAAGGATGAGGAGGACAACATCAGGAATGAAGGCAAGTGCAATCCTGGGGGCTGCATTTAGAAAAGCAAGATGTGAACACACATTGGGGCAGGGCTGGGTCCTGCTTTCAAGAGTTAGGAATATAGTGGGAGTACAGGGTAGACAGATTTGAGAGTCCTTCAAGTAACTATAGAGCCTCTTGTTGCATGGTGCCAACTTAAGTCAAAAAGTTAATTTACTCTGAAAACAAATAAAGAGTGGAGAAAGATGACTCTATCAAAGAGGGTTAGGGCTATTTTTGTAACACTGTCATTAGTTCTTACAAGCAGAAAACCCTAGAGAATGTCTTTCAGGGTTTGCCATGAAGCAAAGCCATCTTTCTGAAGATAATTCAACTAACTAGTAAAAAAGGAGGGAATGAACTTTACGTGGCATTTCAGCAGCCCTGTCCCGTCAGAAGATTATAGACATCACAAACTAGGCATACTGCACAATGGTTAGACCTCAGATAGAGCTAATGACAGCCTGTGCTTCACAGGGCTTTTCACTGCCAGTGAGCTTTGCAAATAAAAACAAAGCATCACCACAAAGGTCCTTCCTAAAAAAATTTGCATGGAAAAATATGAAAGAGCTTTAAACCCTTGACATCATCCTCCCAATTTTTCTTCTTGACCACATCCCTCTTTAGACTTCAGCTGGCAAATAAGTATGCCAACTTGAGTCTCTGCTTTCAGGGCATGTAAAAGACAACAAAAGACCATCTTGATTTAATGTAATGGCATATTCAATCTCCAGATGGTGTTCTGTCATCTTACTACCACCACCACCTTAAGGTTATGTCAATTCCTTTAACAGTTTGGGTTTGGTCTTTTTTGTGTCACCTTTGCATATTTTACCGTCGTAGACGCAGCCTGTACCAACAGAAAAACAAACAACTTCTCCATCCAGCATGGCAGAATGTGACCTCAGTTCTTCCCCTTCTGAGCTGCAAAGGGATGCTCACAGAAACAGGAGACAAAAGTCAGATAGGAAATGTATTAAGTGTTACTAAAAGTATTCAGCATTTAAATCTGCACTGCTTGTTTCCCTCCATCTTTGCTTCACTTTTGACTGAAAACTTCACTTCTACATTTTAACTTTACTTAATACATGAAACAATAATGACTACCAACTAACAAAGACATCTAGCAGAGAGGACAGCAAGTTATCTCTATGCGGAGGTTTATGGAAAACCTTGTCACTTGCAGATAACTTCTTGAAACACATCCACTACAGCCTCATGGAGGCACAAAGTCCTTTTTATTTTGTATCTCTGGTCTGAGGCCAGGGAATAAGTCACTAGACAAGAATAAGCCACAGCCACTTTCTGCTGGCTGCCTGAAGATGACCAGAACTGCCTTCAGCATCTGACCTCCCCAGAGCTGCAGCAGGACAGCAGCTGGGTGCACAGCACACACGCCTGCACACCCATCGGATGTCCCATCGGGCCTGCATAGAGGTGACAGAGATAAAGGCCATCAACTTACTGCCACACCACTTAGGTCATCTGCTTTAAATAGCCTCGGTATCTGAAGCATTCAAAGAGAAGTGTGATGTATGTGCACTTTCTGGTCTCACTCTAAATTCACTCAACACTTTTTTTATTTATCGTTATTTTCTGTGACTTGAAAAAAAAAAGTAAGAACTGTATGAAAGAACAGACACTAACTGCTAGCAACAAAAAACCTCCTTCTCCATCATGTAACAGTAGATTAACAGAGGCAAAAAAAAATAGAGGGGAAGAAAAAAAAACAAGGAGGAAAAAAAAGGTTAAACCATCATCTTCAGCTTTCTCCATGCTAAAAATACTGACAGCAAAAGGTCAGTTACCAAAATCTGCCTTCTATGAGAAGTTCAACCCTGCACCTCTGTTGACTTGGGGGGGGTTTCCCCCATTTTTCTTAATATTTCTTTTTCAGAAAGGACTATTTCAGACAAACCTGTAAAAAGACTTTGTGTCACAGTTTGTTAGATTGTCTTCTATGCTGCAATAGGTGAAACCAAGGAGCTGCTTTTTGAGAAGCTTACTTTTCCTCTCTAAAAGCTGTTCTACTCAAGAGAGTCTCTGGAAGCTTATTCTATAGCTAGACCCTTCTTAAATAGAAAAATATATTCTTTGATACTTGCTTTTTGTTCTTTTCTTTTAATTAAATGCACTTTTAAGAAATACATCTCAAACCACCCAAGACTTTGAAGATTGTAGTTGAGCCTTCATTCCCAGTGCAAGGGTGGAGCACAGGTCTCCTATCCTTAGATAGAGATTAGCCTTGCTTGGGAGATCTGGTGGCACGGTGTCCCTCAGTAAATCAGGCTTCCCACGGAACAACGTGTGCCACCACACCTCGGGGATGTCCATGCCTCTGCCTCGAGTGTCACACCTGTTGGTGGGCAGAAGGATCTGTTCAGAGCTATGTGATCCCAGAGCTTTCCTTCCCAGGCGCACAATCCAATACAAAGGCTTCTTGATCAGCCCACCAGATCACAGCAAACACGGAGGAGCCACTGCTGAAATAAATCTCACTCTGACCTGCAGTAGCACAGCACTGGTAAGACAGAAAATGAACGTGGTACAGAAGCAGTGATAGAGGACACAAGCTGCCTTGACCAGTAATACACACAAAGCCAAGCAATATGGCAAGCAGACTGTGACAAATTACAACATTTCAGGAGACAAGGTTTCATTTCAGAAAAGGCAACCAAAAGACTTCCAACTAGTCTTAACCCTACTTGGACTTAGATAGTTTTTTAGCCATTGTAGTCTCCAGTATGCATGATAATCTTTTAAGAGCAAAGGCTGCACTATGGGAGATAAACTGGACCAGGCATCAAGAAACTGCTATTATATACTGAGCTGCTGAACAGCATGAAACAACAGGCAAAGGCTGCACAGCAGATTACATAAACCCAAGGGTTTTGTTGCTTAATTTTTAAAAAATCAAAGCCTTTATTACACAGTGCATTTATTGCATTATTGGAAAGTCCATCCACATCTCTTGACATTTTTAATAGGAAGTTTCCAGACAGACAAAGGCTCAGAACTGTGGACACTGCTCTGCATTTTTTAAATCATTCTCAGGATTTCTAGCATAGGATCCTATTCGTCCCAAGTTCTCCAAAGTTGTGCTTACTGCCTAAGTCAATGGCATACAGCTTTAAAAGTGTTCCCACACACCACTGCTTTTGAAATTGATGTAGTGTGGAATTTAAGTGTAAAGACAGACAACACTAACACTGGTGCTTGATCCCAGGGAGGGTGGGGGGTAGAACACAACTATTTTTGCTAGTTTATCTTGGTTTATTATACAGTTATGAATGACATACAACTTGACAGTCATATGAACTCTTGAGAAGAAAAGGTAAGTAGCAGTGCCAGCACTACATATGTGCTCTGCAAAGCCCACAGATCCTTTACAGGCTTGGTGAGATGTAGTTCAGAGCCCTCCTTTTGGGAGGAGCAGAAAAGCAGGCAGGAGACACTCCTGAGGGAGCAGGGTGGCTGAACAAAGGGAAGAGACCTTTCCTTCTGAGATGTGCCATCTCTCGGCAAAGCTCTCCCGCAGCCAACAGGGTAAGTCCTGCACCTCCAAACCACCTCCAGCCCTTCAATGTTTCTAATGACACACTGCAGGGTGTGAGCTCTTGCTCCCTACAACAACAGGGAGGTGAAGGGGTTCCTGCAAAGGAGTGTGATGTTCCCTGTAGTTCCTACATTAGGATCGGGTGACAACAGGTTCTGCTCGTCAGCACGGTATGGCAAGGCTCATCTTCAGTGTTAACCACAAGTTTCTACAAAGTAAAATTCATGTTAAGCTTTGAATGCAACTTCTGTACTGACTGTAAGTGATGAAATTTTACTATTTTTTGCTGCTTCGAGAACATAAATGAGAAATAAAATTAATCAATGCATCTCATAAGAGCTGAGCCTATATAACCTAATACCACAAAGGTACTGCATTTATCATTTGAGAAAAACACATGTCCCTTGTTTTCACATCTACTGCAGTTTGACAGAAGTATCAAAGTACTAAAAACTAACATCTAACTACCAGCATTAATTGTAAGTATGCAGAAAACTACAGTTTTCCATATTTTATCTCACCATTAATTTCCCAACATGTGACTTAGAATAAAAGAAAAACCCATGGTGAAGTCAATCAAATCATTGAGACTTGTCTCTCAAGTCTGTTTTTCCCCTTGTGCTTTTCTCCTTCCTCCCCCAGAACACTTGCAGCAAGGCTGAGATAGATGTTAATCATCACAAGCTATTTATTGATCTCTGCTTAATAGGTGCAGAGATGCAAGTATATAAAAAAATATTTGTTTTTACACACAATATTCATATTCTATGCCTCGTACAGTATTCCAGAAAACCTAAATGTTACCAAGTTTCTAGTACTCCTTGCAATTGCTCTACTTTTCCCAGCATTAGTCTGCTTCTGAAGTTTTAGAACCATGACAAGTACTCACCCATGCAAAGAAGGCAGTCATTGAATTCAGATGAGGAAATCATTCTGTACTACTTCTGTCTACACATTGAAGATTTATTTTCACCATGTTCTCATAAAAGCACAAAATAATTCAAAAGTAAAGGAAAATAATAAAAAAAAGAAATGCCTCCTCCATTCATTTCTTGGCTCAACAGTGAAAGCTCCTCCCTCCTTTAAAGTCTGTTTAGGAAATTAAAATATTGGCAAAGCCACACCGTAATGCATCGAAACCCCCCCTCTGGCCACAGCTGTCAGCTTTTACTTTTAGAATCAGGATCTGCCCATGGGCACAGAGATGGTTTGCAGCTAGCAGCCTCGTGACAAGTCAAGGGCAAATACAAAAAAAATAACAGTCCATGTAAACTAGTATGAAACAAATGAAACTTTGAGTGTTTAGATTAGGCAATTGCACATCACTATTCTCATTAGAAATAAAAGGAAATAAAGCATCCAACTCACCAAGCATCCAACATTTTAATGAAAACTCATACTGAGAAAACATGTAAGTTTTAAGCAAAAGTAAGCACCAGAACTCCTGAGCACTGGTTCAGATAAAATCAGGTATCAAAAAATCTTTATCTGAAGAAACACACCTATGCCAGCAGATATACTCTGTTGTTCATCATACACCAAAGCACACTAATTACCAGTCTCAGGAGTCATTCCCGTTCATCCCTGAACAGGAAACCAACATGACTGTCATTCCCTGTAACATTCACATAAGATACAGAAAAATAACTTGTAAATCTTTTCCAGAATGTAAGATCTATATAAGATTCTACAGAATCTGCTTTTTCCAGTTGAGATACTACAAAAAAGCAAAAACCCTCAATACCAGAAAACTAGAAACTAAGTTTGTTGTTGATTTTAGCCTAGCCAGATTTGCCTTGAATTTCAAGGATTCTCAGAAACTCTGGAACTGATTATCCTCTTTCTTATACCACATTTATACTTATGTAAATTCTTGAGTTCTGATGAATTACTTTTCTGCTGACCACTAATTTAGCAGAAGTAGATTGTGCCATATAAAGATCTGTGGAGCAGATAGTTTAAAAGGCTTTTTTTCTTAATGAAAAGCTTTACAAATGCTGTCCAAAACAAATAAGCCTTCAGTTTAAAAGGAAGCATTCCTGTTGTTTTCAACCCAAACTAACTTAAATTGATTATTACAGGGAACATTTCTTTTTTTAACTTGTATTACCAAGTAGAAACACGTGGAACAAGACTTCATGTTTAACTGGAAAGCAGCAAGCGCTGCCAGCACAAGAACTTACTGCAGAAAACAGGCACTGACCACTTTATGATGACTGCTTCCGAAGTCCCTGTGACCAAATGGGAAACTCTGGCATTTTTCTGCTCTGCCCCCACAAAACATTACCACTTCCAGCCACCTGTCTTGCCTCTATGCCAAGGACAGTACCATGCCAGACCTGACAGGAGGGCATGTGTCTTATTTTGCAGCAGAGCTATCCCTCCCAGATCCTCATACAGAATGTGTTTGAGGAGCAAGTATGATGCTGCCAGGTGGACTGTCCTGTTTTACATGAGCTGTGGTGACTACAGAGTTCAAAAGAGGGTGCATGCAAAAAAACTGCTTATGACTATGGTAGTTAGCTTTGCTTGCTTCATTTTGTCTTGCAGGTTTGCAGTAAGATCTACAACTCTTCCTGTCTGAGGAGATTGCAGTTTGTTTAGAGGTTTTCTGCTGGATTGTAACAGCAGAGGGAGGAGGCTGGATAGACTGGAGGAAAGATTAAAATGCTGCACATAATTCTCACATTTCACAGAAGGGCTTGAGTTAATAGTGAAATAGCCATGATTTATACATTCATAAAAAAAAATGTAATCACAGTGAAAAGGTCATCTCATTTGCATACTAGATGCTCAAATCAACCACTCTGGTTCTGCGGCTCTTAAAATGACAGCAAAGCAATACTGCTGGCCATCGATAAACATGGGATGAAGACCTCAGCAGAGAATGAGCAGTATTTACAGACACAGCTAAAATGCACTTTTGGTATGACAATTATAATGATTTAGGCATAAGGCACAGGAGGTGGTCTTGCAGCCCATAGTCCTGTCTCTCTCTCCTCCCAGAAGTCACTGCAGCACAACTGAGGAGCAAATTGATTCATCTGGCTGCTCCAAGGGAGTATCATTCCTCTTTCACTCCAGGGTAGGCCTGCTGTTTGATCAGCCCAATGCATTGATTTGAGGCTGCACAACCACTATATCCAGTACAAAAGAAGCATTTGGACCTCTGGGTATGGCTAGGAAGAGATGTGGGACTGTCCTCTCAAATAGTAATTTACCCCTACAATCACTTTAACTGTAATACAGAAGAGTTCAGCCTTGGACATGAGAAGGCAAATCTCTCCCAGCTCCTCTATCACCAGTGAAGATGCACTGGATTGTCTCCTCAGAATCTCCCCACCCCCAGCCCACCACCCTTTGGTCCTGTTGCCTTTTAAAGTATGAAACCAGAGATCAAGCTTTAATTCAGCCACCTCATCCACAGCAATTCAAGTGCCTCCATGCCAAACCTCTCAAAGCATCTGGGTTCGGGAGCATGAAGCACAAGTAGGACTAGTACCAGCAAACCTGATTTTACTGCACATCTGGTTTATGTTTGTCTCTAACGCTTCTCTATTTTGAAGCTGCTGTTCTGCAGCTCTTGAGTGCTCTGCAACTCTTATATGCTCTAAATTGGGGTAACTGTTCTTTTATTGTGAGGGAGCTCAGGGCAGTCTCCTAAACTGGCCTCCTAATCTTCCTGGCCATTGTCAATAACTCCACATGACAGCATCTTTTAAGTCTTTCAATTACAGACAAGTTAACTGGAATCTGTGGCATCCATTGCAGAGTGCTTTGGACACCCAAAGTCACAGACCCTCTAAAAATTTTGCAGCCTGCAGCAAAAACATTTTACAAGCTGGGCTTTAATTTTCATTATTCACTATAGTGAATAGAAAAAATATTATAGAAATAGATATAGAATATAGAAAAAATATTTTGAACATTTTGCCGGAGCATCAGTTCAAAAGATTAGAAATACCACCTTCACCTGCAGACACATGAGTTGGGAAAGGCAGTTAAGAGACTGTCTATAAATATTAACCCCCCCAGTCATTTTGTCAGAACTAAGGAGGTGCATTCTGAAATAAGCCAAACCCACTTTCCTGTCCCTTACTGAACATGACAGACCTGACTCTTCTCTTGGCATCTCCAGCTCTTTCTAAGGACTTGCCCAATATTATCATTGTTAATGCTGGTAAAATTAGCAAAGATAACATTAAGTATATGACATGAAATGAGTAACAGGAACCAACACAGCCTGTATTTATCACCCAAAGGTGACACCACCCCCCCCTCAGTTTCTGGCACAGCACGCTCAGAATTCAGTTTATCCCATGGCAGATCAGTGCACGGCAAGGAAAAATTTTGAAATGAAAGGCAGCAAGATTCTTACTAAAGCAGTAACACAAACAGACTTAAGAAGTCTAGCAGCAAATAAAAACAAAGACCTCCAAGCAAACAAACCATGTTCTGACCTTCACTGACATTCTGACACTATGTATAGCCTGCAAAATGCTCTGCATCATAAATACATGTGGCTGACAGTTCAATTCAATTAAAACCCTGAGATAAATGGTTTGATAAGCTATTGCACATCTCTACACCTTCTACAAAGGCTTCAGGCTTTACAAGAGGCCTACAAAAGGCCACAAAGCACAGGCTTTACAAGAAGGTATTGCAATTAGAAACTACATACAGGGAACTAGAAAAAACCCTTCCCAGACTCTGCTCATCTGCTAGGCTCACATTCACAGTATTTTAATTGCTTGCAAATTAAAAACATCAACTCTGACCCAGAGGAATAAACATATCACCCCCAGCAACAAACCATCAGGAAACAGACTGACAATATAATCTTCCAAAACCCTTTTAGATTTCTTTCTAACCAGAGTGGTTATCAATTTATTTCATTATATTTTCAAAAAGAAATCATCAATAAAAACATGAAGCATGAAGTTCATCGATAACCTCCGAGTTCATGTTACAGGATGTTCAGAATTTGTGGAGGAAACCAGGGGAGGTTATTCAATACCTACATGAAGAAAAAAATTAATAATAAAAAAATAATAAAAATCAAACAAAACTTCCAATTTGATTCACTCCAGAAAAACAAGCACCTTCCTATATCCCCCCACCAGTGATCCTTATCAGGGCAGTGGAGCACCGAGTTCATTACAGCCTATTGATCAACCAAACAAAGATGCCCACGTCCATTGATCGGCTCCAGCCAAGCCCCACGCTGGCTGTGCGGCGACCTGCGGTGCACAGCTGCGGGTTGCTCTGAGGGACAAGCAACACAACACATTTTCCTCCCCAAGCGGACCCTGACAGAGCATCCTCCTACAATATGCAGCAAAACACAGCCTCCTTCAAGCAGACAGCAGGAGGTCTTCCAAAACAGCTTTTTCCAAGATCTTACATAGTTACCCTACAAAAAGTTTAAGTACAACATGAACGTTGATAGTCACTTAGAGGAACAAACGTTCAGAGCTTACTTTTCTTAGTCTATTACTTACTGCTCATCAGTCTATTACTCATATCCTGCATGATAAAAAGAGATTTAAAAATTAAGAAGTGACTTTGGGTACTTTTATTGGGGTTTTTTGGTTTGCCTTTTTCTTTTTCTTTAAGAGGAATACACAAGTCAATAACATTATGACTCAGTAACTTTCCTTTTTCACTTGAAATCAGCTGGAATATAAACCCCACAAACTCAGAGATGGTGGCCACCTTAAGCCAGGCTTCATTCTTGCACTACAGACCTCCTCAGCAGGCGGGAGCAGCCATGTGAAGCTTTGCTGGGATCACAACCCATTTCTCTCTTGCAAAACTGGGTCCTAAAGTCAGGGGCACCTGTGCAGGCTTTGTTTTCTTTAAACAATGAACCCACTGAAAGCTAAAAAAATCTTTCATTTTAGTGACTACTTTGGCTTTTCTGCTTGGTTTTGTTGTTGTTCAGTATCTGCAAATTACACAGCCTTTGTTGCAAGCATCAGGAGGAAAAACACTAAGAGATCATCTGCAGTAGTAACAACTGATAAAAATCACCTTCTTCAAAAATAAAACGATCCTTTTTTTTATAAAAGACATGTATCATTCTTAAATATTTAATCTGCACACTAGTATAATGACAAAATTTTAGTTCAGTGAGACCTGACACGGTCAGAAGTGCAGACAGTGACATGCAGCACAAGAAGGAGAGGGGTTTCTTTTGTTGGTGGTTTGATTTTTACATTTCAATACGACACTGACTTCATTCCAGTTCTGGGAAACACTCGGAAACTATCACAGGTAGGTAAAAATCACCTCAGATACCTGAAATGCTAGGTTTGCTGTTTGCCCCAAGCTGCTCAAATTCCTGCCCTAATCTACCCCAGTTCTGCATAAACACACTCCAAGGGGCTAAAATTCCACTGCATTTCATTGCCTCTCTCTTCCAGACAGCCTGGAAAGCCCTGTGATACTGACCTTCTTGAGCTACCTTTACACACACAAACACTCCCTGCCCTCATGTGCTGCCCCAGTTTCCACTAATGTCTGCAGTGTTTCTGTTCTTATGTAAGAAATACTTTTGCAACGTAAACTTCTTCAGAAGAAATCAAACCAACCAAACCCCTTTTTGCACAACCTACCACACAGCTATTGGTTAGTGGATGCTGGATACAGATGACAGACTGGATCTGAACCCGTGACCTCCAAGGGACCTACACTCCCCCATTAGCTATCCCCTGAGAACAGAATTAATCAATTTTTTATAAAAGCACAAATGGGTATTAAAGCACTGTAAAGGGAAAACTGCGGTTATCTGGACAGAAAAGAACATAATGAACTGTAAAGCCAAAGGCTTTCACTGAAGTATTATTTCTATGGTGTAAAAATTATAGCAGCTGCTTTAGAGAAAGCACACAAGTATTTTGGGGTTTGGTCTTTGGGTTTTTCTCTCCCCTCAAGAACTCAGATGATAACCAGCACTGAAAGCTAAATCTGTGACAGCAATAACCAAATTTAATGAATGCACAGTGATAAGAATTTGATTTAGGAAAGTACATTCAAAAGAACTTTTAGCATAAAAGTTGATGTTGAACGACAAACACCATGGCCAGCTGATGGAAGAAGAATGTGGGGAGCATAAAACCACGACTGACCTGCAGATATAGTCACACTTCCATCTGGGGAACAAGCAACACAGTTATAGAGTGTAGTTAGCAAGCTGTCAGTGTGTCAATGACTGCGAGAGATTTTACAGATTGGGGAAAAAAAAAATTTTAAAAGATCCTGAAGTCCAAGTTGCACAACTAGTTGACAAAACCTGAAAGAAATGAATACAGGAAAAAAACCTTATACATACTCAGTGTTGTGTTACTAAAGTTTAAAAGCCACTCGTGGAAAAAGGATGTATGGTTTTTTTTCCCCCCTCTTTTCATGTGCTTAACCAAAATATTGACCTAATGTAACCAGTGAGCCACCATTCATACAAGCTGTATGCTGAAAAACAACTAAGACCTTACTCCACCCACACATCATTTTGATACAGGTATGCTAAATGCAGAAATCAAAGCCTATTTACATAGATGTTTTGCTTGTATTTGATTGCCAGTTTACTTGTATTTGAATATCAATTTGCAAGCTAATTAGAGAACATTGCTGAGCCCATTACAGAAAAATAGTGTTCCACCATTAACTGCAGTGCTATCTCACCAATTCCTTTTAAGACTGGCTTCAAACACCATCTTCATCTCCATTCAAAACAATTAGTGTACATTTATTTCACATTTTAAGCTGCAGAGAATCAAATTTTTAAACACTTTAACAGATTGCACTGCTATTTTGATAGCTTTTATGTTATAAATTATGCTTTTAGGGATTCGTAACTTTCCTGTTTAAGAGAACGTTAAACTGGAACTCACAGGGGGAGAACTCACTTAAAATACTTGTTTCTTCTCTACAACCTGAGAGGCATGTGCTATTAACTTTCAAAACCAAACAAAACCTACTGCTTCAAAGGCAGCGCAGTGTCTGCAGGCGAGCAGACAAGATCGTAATATCTGATCTGCCAAAACACAGCAGAAAGTAAAAGGGAAGAAAAATTCAGAATGGGCCAGTTTCTGAAGCTGTGCGGGCAGCTCAGAGGTGGTGGCTTTGCCAGGCTGCTCCTCCGCCTGGAGCATCCGTGCCCAGCGGGCGGGCACAGGCCGGGGCCGCGGCGGGGCGAGGGCGGCAGCCGTGGGCAGCGCTGGGCGTCCTGGTTCTCCGGGATTATCTGCAGACGAGCTGGTGGGTTAATGGGATTGCTCGCTGTCATCTGCGAGCCGGCCAAGAACTGCCGGTGCGAGGTGCCACAAGGCCTGGCCGGGGCTGAGGCGCAGCAGGGGACGGGCAGGGAGCTGATCCTCAGCTGCCCGATCCTGGAAAAAATTAAATCAGCAGGAAGAGGGCTCCTGGTTACGCTGCAGGGAGAAAGGCAAAACAACAAAAGCGACAAAAGCCAAACAGAGAATCTAATACAGCAGAATCTCATTCAGCTGTGACCTGGTTTTCTCTCCTCACCCCTAACACACCACTTCTCTCATCTCCTGTTCCACAGCAAGACCCAGGAAATCAGCAAAGCAAGCTGACCCAGGGCAGAACTAGCCCAGCCCAAAAACCAGGCGTAGTTTTGTGTCAGATCGGCTTACTGACCTAACTTGCTCATCCTGTGGCCACATCACTGTGATTTATTTATAATGCAAGGAAAGAAAGGTGCATTTTTTGTATATCCTCTCCCAGTTGGTTTGTTTGTTTGTTTTACTGAAGGCTGGTATTTTCACAGGCACCAAAACTCTACATCTATCATCAAGGTGTGAAATAACAACAAAAACACCATTCCTGGTACCAACTCACCTGCAGCAAGAAGCAGGAGGTTTTGAGACCACTCTACAGACACTGACGGACTCCATGCACTCAACCCAATAAACCCAATGCTACCTCCAGAACAGTGGAAAAGCCATGATGTGCAGCTACAGCTACTTCTTTAGGGAGCCTCATATCCTGGCTATAAAATCAGTTTATCTTCAAAAGGCTCATCTGTGTTCTGATGCTGGCTGAATACTCAGATAATAAAAATAATAAAAAAAAAAAAAAGGCAGGGGGGGAGATTCAGGCAACACATCATTCTGATGTCAAAAAGGCCTCATATTTCTCCTAGAGAAGCTTCTCGGCACTATCTGCTCACTTAATTCACTTTGGTGAGCTCCACTGGGTCCTTGGACTTTCCCTTAGGATGGATATCAGATGCCCACGATTAGCTCAAATGGGATGTCATGAGGAAATCTGAAAGAACTCCAAGATACTTTTTTCTTCCTACCTTAGGCTGGTTCTCCAATCCTCTTTCAACCAATGCCAAGTTTTTCTATTCTTCCTACAGCTGTGAAGAACCTGTGCTTTCCCTTTTCCTTTCAACTACACCAGGGTCTCTTGACTCTTCTACCCATTCTGGCATCCTTCATCACCCAGATTCTTCTGCTTCTGTACCCTCCCAACCGCAGCCCCATTCTCCATTCCAGAGTTTCACCCCACTCACCTCCCAACATTATTCTCTTTTCCCTCCAGAAGACAAACCACCCAGCTGAGGTATATGGAGAGGAGCAGAAAAACACCTGTGTTGTGTTAAATTGGAAAGATTTAAAGGGTACCAAAGGCCAGCTACTCCTTCTCTACAGCCTAATCAGAAGGTGACAACAACTTGAGTCATTCCCCTTACATCCAAAATCTGACACTATCCCCTTGTACCTTCCTTCCGTCTCTCCTATCTTCTCAATTCAGCAGGGCTGACTCTGATGCCAAGGATAAGCCTTGAAAGTCTAGAAGTGAGCTTGCAAAAGTTCTAATTTCCAGATTAAAAAACACCCCCGTACTGAGTGTCACAAGTTCGACCAAAAGCAATGAATCTGCCTCACTGTATTCAACCAAAACCCAAGCAGGTCAAACTGTACTTGGATTTTTTGATTGACATCCAGGTCTTCAACATAATATTTGATTTAATGTAGTCATTAATTGTTTAAATACTTCTGGAATTTATCTCTATTTAGTATGGTAATATATTCTGTAATAAAGGGCATTTTCCTCTAGTATCAGTTCAATAGAACGCTCTAGTAAATTTGTCTTCCTGATTGTTAGAAAGATGACAAGTCAACAAGAGATGTACCGGAGTTCTAAGTGAGAATCTGAATGCACAGCCATACATAGCACGTGTCTCACATTATGCTAACAGATGGCCTCACCTGAGTTTCTGCTCCATGTATTCTATACACTGATGTACCCACACAAAGAAGTCATTTGCTTGTTGTGTTTTTTTTTGTTTTGTTTTGCTTTATAATGCAGCTGTTTCAAGCAACAGCAATTTTTCTTCCATCATTAAATAAATATCCTGTACCTAAAGGCACCTTTGGCTGATGGAGAGGCTTTTCTGAACAGCTTTGCAACCACCATTCCTCCCAGTCTCCCTTAGAGCAAGGGTCAGCCTTAAGGAAGGCACTAGCTGCAGCAATTCCAGGAGAAATAATGGCCCCTTGGGAATCAAGGCCAGATGGCACAGTTTAAAACCAAGTTAAGGCTACACTAAAAGGGGTTAGAAACAGCGTAAAGCTAGAGCCAGCTTCTGAGGCAGAAACAAACATCTCCTCTGCCATGCCCCGTCACGCCGTGCCCAGGGCTTACTGAGGCAACTGACAGCTCAGCTCTCAAAATTCCTCTTTCTGCACACAGAGAGGGCACCACGTTTGAGATACTCCTAAGTAACCAGCTGACTATAGGAAAAGGGAGTAAGTACTAATTAATTCAGTGAGTTCCAAGTAAATGCACCATAAACAGAAATTACTATCAGAGCTGGACTAATTAACTAATATAGTAACATAAACATCCCAGAACATTGCAACCACTCTAATTTCTCTGTAAGTGTATTCTCCTCATCAAGCTGTAGTTATAAGAGCCTACTGGAAATAGAAGAAGCATTTCTTCTGCAGGGAATAAGGGCGAGTCAAGTTTCTTCTCTGGAAAAAGTGGATGGAATACTGCATTTAGGATTTTTTAACTACAAAATCTATTTCCACTTCTAATCCAAATATTCCATTAGAGAAAGCCAGTGTGTTTAGTACACATTTATATTTTAGAACAACTTCTCCAACTGAAGTGATCAATTCTTCAATACTAGATAAACAAATGGATGCAAATACTACAATTCTGTAACAGCTTTAGAGTCCACCAAGGGGTAATGGGAATTATGCTTCTGAAATGTTTATCCTTTGCACACATCCAAAACACCACTGCATTTCTTTACTTACATTTATTCTCTTTATATATAATGTTCTACATATGAGCTTTGAATGCAAAAATAACAACATTCAAGAGTAAAATTGGGTATTAAGTACAAATCAGATGTAGAACTTTACAGAAACTGAAGCAAGAAAAAAAAAAAGAGTCACCACTCAAATGTGTATTTTACCAGTGTTCAGCTATGGATACTCTGGGATATAGTCTGTATTTAAGTAATGACTGGGGAAGAGGGATTAAGGAAATGACATCTCAAGAAAAGCAGTCTCTTACTTCAGCAAAAGAAAACTCATGTTTTTCAGAGGACACACATCTGAGAATACATTAAGCACTTGAATAGACAACAGGCATCATAAAAAGGGCACTGTCCTAGGGTAGTTAAATCACATAGCTCTTCCAATCCAGGACTGTAAGGTCCATATTGACACAGGAAAGTTTAGGATGCTGTGGGGTATGGAAAGAGGACAAACAGGAAAGCTGTTTGAGAAAAGAAGAGGATTAGAAAAGCAAGAGACTGAATTGGAATGCAACTTTCAACAAGGCACATGATCACCAAGTAACGGCATTAAAATTTACTCTGCTTCACATGAAGATGGCAAAGCTAAACCTACTTACTAAGCAGGACTTGGGGGAAGAAAAAAATATAAAAATATTCCCAACATAAGCTTCCTAAAAAAAACCCAAACCAAACAAAATAAATTAAAAAAAAAAAAAAAAAAAAACAAACAAAAAAAAAAACAAAAAAAAAAAAACACAAACAAACAAAAAAAAACACAAACCCACAAAAAAAACCCA
>JANIJG010010920.1:0-23208 GCA_024611175.1 Megaceryle torquata | reverse complement strand
AATATGATTCTGCTAAAAATACTTTCCCTAGCTCTACTGTTAACGTGCACTGGAATATCAAAGCCAGCAGTGCATGCTACCATAGTGAGAATACAATTGCATGGAAGTTGTAAAAGGAATGAGACATAAGCCTTAAAAGATACGCTGCTAACTTCAATTTTAAGGATGACGACTTCTTTTTAAAAGAAATTTTATTCTTAATTGATAATGGGCATTTTTATACTTAGAACCATCATTAGTAGCAAAAAAAAAAAAGCCAAGTTCATTCACCTGAGACCAACAGCACCTATGCAAACTCCACCACCTCATGAAAAAAAAAGTAGTTACTTTCAAATGCCAGACAAGTCCCAGGCACCGCATTCCCAGCCATGTGTTTGTGGGTTGTTTCAGACCAACCGGTATTTTCAGTGGTAACCTACGACATAAGTCAGTGGGAGCACCAAAATCAAGTTTTGTCACTCAGTTTGAAAGCATCAAAACAAATATTATTTTCTAAGCATTTCCCTGCTAGAGAGAAAAGGCAGCAGGGGCACCACAGCTCTGTTTAAGCACACAAAACCTTTCAGCAAAATCCTACGGAGTAGGAGTATGAGTTTTACCCCAGATAAACTGGTTAACCCCATTTATTTTATGGTTTCATGAGCACTTGGTACCAGGCTCAAAGAGGAGGGAAGGCGTAAGCGTGTCTCTCTTGGCAACGCTGTCAGCTCGCTCCAGCTTAACCAGCTCATGAAACCATGCTGTTACTCATCCATAATCACAGCTTATCTCAGTGATCAACACCAAAACATTATATTTTTTTTTCCCTTTATCATTGTGCAACTAAAAAAGCTTAGAAATATTTTATAGCTAAGCACTCAAAAGGATACATTTAGGAATCTTGTCTAGACAAAGAATTGGCTTAGCAGAGAACAGCAATAATGTGTTTTGTAACAGGACAGGCAATGTTAAAGTCTCTTGAAGATAAGAAAGCACTAAAATAAATTATCGGAGTAAGAATCTCTCTAAGAGAGAACTCTGCAAATAAACATTCAAGTAACCTTCCCAGGTGAATGATTTTAGTAGAAATGCATTATTTCTATCTTAGCACTTGCAAGACACACAACAAAGATCAGACAGACAGGCTGGACATACGTATCAAACTGCTGTAAGTATTTTTTCCTGGATGAACTTTGAAACTCCAATAAAATAAGCACAAGCAAGGGCATTAACATACATTAGATGTAACTCCTTCTAACTTAAGCTCTTCTTCTCCAAATACTACACCATACGCATGGTACTCCAGACAGTAATCATGGTTTGTCTGCAGAAACAATTCAGAAGTTTTGTGTCTGTAAATTTGGGTTAGCTATCTACTTCTACTAGGTGATGGCTAGTGAGTTATCTGCATATGAATTATTTTCTTTTTAAAATGTGGGAATGTCCTAAAATTAAATACCCTAAAATTTATTATACTTAAAAGTATATTAATTTCTAAAAGATCTGGAATCCCTAATAACTTCATGATTGTATCAGTAAGACAATTTTTAGATATGCATGAAGTGTCTTTTAATTTCATTTCAGGTATTATTATTATATTTTTCCTCCCTTGACAGAAATTAAAGTACTAGTTCTGAGCTCACCTAGTTTTGTGGTAAAAACCACCATGATTTTACTGAAGTGACTGGTATCAAGTGGAACAAGATGTAAAACATTATAAATAAATTCCAAATTAGACCCACAGCACTTAGCTTACACGTGTCTGGTGACCCAAGAGCACTGCATCTTGCACAAAGTCTGGCAAGTCTTACTTCAAGACGAAGCATAAGACATCAGCTGTGAAGAGCCTCCAAGGGTATGACCAGCAAAGTCTGTCCCAGGGAACATGGGAGCACAGGACACCAGCGACACTTTGCCAGAAGGAGGCAACAGGACACAGCCTAACTGCAGGCTACCTCCTGTGCAGCTCTGTCAAAACCTACTAAAGGAGGAGTTTCCCCACTTCTTTTGCTACCCTTTCCCAATTAACTGCATCTTTTCCCTACAAGAGAATTAGTTTCCTCATCCCGAAAACAAGGGCAGCCACCTTTCTCTTTCCTTCCCTCTAGCCACATTAATAAATGTGAAGTTTTTTCCCCTTTTCCAATTTATGCTGTTCTGAAATTACTGCTCCAACTTTTCACAGACTGTGACAACTGAACGTGCAGTGGCCTCTCGGCCTCATGCACAATAGGAGACATGAGTAGAGGCTGACATATGTCATGGCATGTTAACAGCCATATGAACGAAAAGACAAAACCAGTATGAAGACTTTTTTTAATGTAAAAGGAACAAGACCAACCCTTCCTCAAAAACAAGCACCACCTGAATACACAAATAGAAAAAAAGAGAAAGTAGTGTATGGTTGAACACTGTCCCATACCCTAAGGAAAAGATTTTATACAATAGTACTTTAAAAACCTGCTATCTTATCTTACTGTAACAAAGGCAAAGATCAACAAGTCATATGATAACTAATTTTATTTAGGTTTTGGTCAGCAAGATGCAAACTGAAGACCTTAAGAGAGGCTTGTTCCCCATTGTGCAAGATAAAAGCAAATGAACAGAAAGTAACATATGGTCATTTTCTTTGTTGGTATTTTAAGAAGTAACTTGTCAGGAAAGCATCAAGTCAGGTTCAAACTATTCTGCAGCTAGCTGAGAGGACTGTAACACCTCTGTGCTTCTAGTATCAATGCACAAAACAAAAGAAAACGAAAACTTTCACATCTAAACCACACAGAAAACCTAGTTATATGCCTCACTTCTGAATTCATACAAGTGTGCAGTCAGACAACCAAGATCAGAATCAGGCCCACAGTTATCCCTAAGAAGCAAATGTCACGCAACAATATTTAACTTGCAGCGTCATCTGAATACAGTTTAATAACCAGAAAATAGGCTTTTGACAACAATAGTATTTCAAAATGACAGTGTAATTAAATTTAAGTCAAAGCTATGCAATGACGGACCGTATGTTTATGTGTAACCAGCAAATTATATGCTTTTAAGCATGTCAGAATTTTCAGAATTAACCACTACAGTAATTCAACTGAGGAAATGGTGGTAGGAAATAAACTCCCCCAGGTCATTTTTCAACCAGCTGATATGATGTGATACATACTGTATGCCTCACACAGCTTTTCCCATTCCTACTTCCCTAAAACACTACGTGCCTTAATACCATTCAAGGACAAAACAACAGTCATGCTTTGCTCATTTCTGAGAAGCGAGGGAAGGGACTGTGTGAATGTGATGAGAAGGGAAACCAGCCTGCCATCCTACTCTACCAGTTAAGGCTGGTCAGTCAGTATGATCAGATCTGAAAGAGTAATGCCAACAAAGAATGAGCGGGGTAGTTCACTGGGGTTCCTAACTGCTGGAAAAGGGGGGGGAAAAAAAGGGGGGGGGGGGATGCAAAAAAGGCCTTGATTCCATGAAAAGCAAAGAGAACTTTCACAAGAGATCTCACAACTTGTCTAATCTCCATTGCAAGATGAAGTGATCATATGATAATTAATCAGTAACAAACATTTGGTGGTTTCAAAGCGGCACCTTTGGAAAGCACTTGCCTGCTGTGTTCTCTGTTTCTGCCCCTCTCTCCAGTTTGTGCAAAGGAGTTCTCAGTGCCAGCAGCTATTGCAGGAGTCTAGAGAGTCATCTATTAACTCCCATTTGGTGGGAATGCGAGGAAAATTCTCTGTCTTTCTTATTTTCTCAATTGGCAGAACATTTACTTTAATACATGAATTTCTAAGCTATCCTTAATAAAAGAAGAGTCTGTGGTGGTGGAATATACTTCCTTGAAGCTGAAAGAAGAAGCTCTAATAACTCAAGTTTAAACACACTAAAGCTAATCAATTCATCCTGCATTCAAGTTTCCGTTATACTTCTAAAAAAGCACAAAACAGGTCTGTAAAACATAATTAAGGAGAGAATGGTACATACAGCACGCAAAATCAAGACTACAGCTTTCACTTCGTTTGTTTTGCAGACTCAGAAGTTTTTTTCATGTCTCGATCTGTGTAACTGTATTTATATGTGAAAGAAACAACAAATTAAAGTAAATTAGTCCTTATTTAAGATGTATTTGAAACGGTCTAAAACTGATGTTATTAGTCAGTTCCACATTTTCCAAGTTGGGTGGGAAAAAGATCACTGTGTTAGTAGTGCAGAAAACAGCCAAGTTAATAGACATTTTAAAAAGTGTTCTACTTCCACAAACTTGTAATCTGAAATTTAACTGGTTGGGAAATCTAGGAAACATTCAGAGCATGTGCCCCTGTGTCCTACAGATGACTACTCTATCCCTGAAAAATAGAGACACAAAAAGAACGACGAACCCAATTCCCAACGTGGCTGACCTGTGGGCAGATGTACTGACTGCAGCACATCCCAGCAGAGGCAAGGGCCTGCACTCGCCGAGACGGGTCACACTCAGCCTGGGCACTGTGCCATTCAGACACAGGTAGGTGCCAGGGTGAGAGAGCAGCACACCGTCCACGAGACAGCGCTGGCACTGTCCTGCCTGTCCTGGCACAGCTCCTCCCAGAGCCCCCAGTGCTGAGGTCACAGACCGAGGGCTTGCAGGCCACTGCTCTCTCATGTTGCTGCTTGTTCAGTGTCTTGTATTCCATTGGGGTGTCTCCTCAGGCTGCCAGGAAAAAGCAGTAAGGGAACTGCCTCTGCACTAATATGAGCACTAGGTCTGAGTGCAAGTGCAGTACTTCCCTGGGAGATGCGAGGCAGAAGCAAAATTTTCTTTACCTCCTTCCTCATCATTTATATCCGGGCTCTAAGTAGAGACTGATGGCACAGAGTGTTGGTGGTAGCAAGAAACATCAGTGTGGATGCTGCGCTGAGAAAGAGAATTAGTGGATGATCACAGGAAGGTTTGCAACGCTCAGTGTTGTCAAACTACTGTCAACTGAGGTGCACGTGCCACCACTAACCCAAACAGATCCTCCAAGTCCTGTGACTGTAATCAAAAACCAATCACAGAGCAGCTGATGTTCTTTCCTGCAAAAGTTTGTGCCCTATTCAAGGGTGAAAATGCTCCAGAGTGATTTATGGCTAGAACTAGAAGAAATTAAAAACAAGATGAAAACATGTTTTCTAACCATACCATTGAGAAGAGGCTGTCCTCCGTGTACACTCCTTGACACCACTGCACTGTGAACATCTTCAGGAAATCCAGTCTTGCATGACATATCTTCACAGGTTGCTTTTATCGGTGCCTGAAATGCAAGACAAAAATCTGTGTGATACATGCCACCCTCCTTCACCAGTGAAACATTCCAGTTGGCACATACTCCATTTTGCTGCTGTCTCGTACAAGCAGCGTCTTTGTTTCTGAATGACTGCAATTAGGACCACGAGGGCAAAGGGTTAATCTTTCTGATAACTGGAATGGAAGGAACAAATCCCACTTGTCTGGTAAGATCTAAATAATACACAATCTTGATTCTTCTGACAACTGAACATTTCTACTAAACCAGCCACTGAGACTGAAGGAGAATCATAGATGGAACAAAAACATTCCTTCCTCTGGAAATAAATGTTGCACAAAACCTATCAGCAACCTTTTCATAGCCAGATTACTTGAGAGGAACAACTTCAACCACCGATTTAAAATGCTTTATTTAGTTTATTTCTATGTGAGGCTGCACCAGAACAAGTAAACTAAGATAAAATGCTACATTTGCAGTAACTTAGCAGCATTTATATCCATGTTAACATCCAAAAGGATACCATATAAAGTCAAAAGTTTCCAATGCAATCTCCTTCTATTTCAAAGGGACACTAAATTAAAAGGAAAACAGCTCATTACTAAATTTGCACAAGGGAAGAGTCAAGCCACTGAAACTTGTTTGCTCTCTCACTTGTTAAGAAAGTTTCCCCTCAAATCAAGTTCTTAAAAGAGTTTCACAAATGCCTTTTTTATTAAGAAATATAAACACAGCATTTGGAAACTTGTTTGTTCTCTAGTGTCCCATGTTCAGAAGATACTTCAGATGGCTAAGCTGCTTTCCAGGACAGTTTGTTGCCCAGTTGGGAAAAAACCCCAAGCATTTGATTTTCTGTGGCAAAGGACTAGGATTTCTTTGCAGTGGATTCTTTTTTCTCACTTTAGTACCGAACAAATCACGGCCCCCAAATCAGCCCAGCTTACACGTGGTGAAGTGACCGTACATGGCAAAACCCCTTTCACTCTGCGCAAGGCAGAGGCCAGCTCCCACACCAGCCTGGGCTGAGACACATGTAAGAAATCACAAGAGCCCTTGCTCCATCTCAAACACGCCTACTTGCCACGTCAAGGCCTATCCATGTGCACGCCCACATGTAGTATATGGTCTTTGACAGCACGAGCAACTGTGTTGCTCTATCATATGTAAATCTAATCGAGACTTAAATTAGATTTTCCTTTTTTACTTTCCCAGATGGGCTTCCATCCAGCAGACCTACTCAAAGCCATGTAAGCACGTCTGCATACGCTTGGCAAAGAAAGCCCTACAGGAGAAAAAAAAAGAGGGATGGAGAAAGAGGAGATGATGGGTGTTTAACTGTTTACCATTGTAACTTCAGGGAAAGAGAGCATTCGAGCAGAGGTGTGACAGGAACATCTCAAACCAGAGACACAAGAGATCGGGCAGCACTGCAATCTCTCCACTGGCAGCCAAGGCCAAGCTCAGAATGCCAACCCCAACTTTATCACTAATACGAGAGAGATTCGTAACCACCAACACACCCTATCTAAGCAGCAACTCACTGACACTGTCAAGAAAGAAAAAGAATAATTTATTATCTAACATCAAATTAACGGACTAAGCAAGCACCCAGTAAGATAACTTGTAATCATTAAGCATCCAGTTAACTTCAACTGTGGCCTGGGTTTAATTGTGACTGAAGTCACAACACAGGTATCTCTCTCATCTACATTTACTTATGTACTTCAAAATGTTTCTATGAGGACTCTTAAAGAGAAAGCAAACAGAAAGCAACAGTTTAAGCTGCCAGGGGACTACACTATCTGCAAATTTGGAAGCTGGATACATAGCTTAGCTCCAACAGTCCATTTACACATTTACATTTTGAGATAAAAAGATGGTAAATCAAAAAGAATTACAATCACAACTGCCAGTTTCCTCAGCTTTAGAAATCAAATCACAGGTTTGATAACGCTTCCATAATTTGAAAGAAAACTAGTCAGACTTGTTTAAACTACTGTACAAGAGGTGACCTCAAAGCAAATGTGATCTAGAAAAAAAAAAAAAAAAAGCCTTTCATGGTATCCTTGAAACAAAAAAGGTCCTGGGTGGGCATCTGAGGAGATAGCAGGACTTTGAACAAGTCTACACTGATGTGCCTGGGAAGCTTTCAGCCTTTCCAGCAATCTATATGTACTAAACAGCTCTTATAAACTGAAACAATGCTCACTGAAACAAAGGCTGGGGGACATGAATAGAGAGCCTTCTTTATTCTTTCATTTGCAGCCATCAATTTTATCTGGAAACAAAAGACTGTACTCTGCTCTCCAAAAACAGCCCTTTGTAAAGATTGTTTGAGCATAAAAACACAAGGGAAGGAAGAATTCTAATTTTCAGCAATTCTTAATCACCCTATGTTAATAAGCATTTTGAATTAAGTAGAAGTTGTGGCTTCGGACACACTGGGTCATATCAAGTTCAGCCTAAGAATACTGCAAGACTTAAATCATTTTAACTCTAAGCAAAAGAGAATGCTAAAATATTTGTCCCCTTATCTGGGGCAAAAGGGGAAAGCTAGTGAAGATTAGGGGGCGTATTCTTGTAATTTACAGGATTTTGTGTGATTAGTACAATTCCCAAGACTATTTCAAACATATGATAATATTACTTGAACATTCATCTACAGAAGGACACTGCTTAAAAAAAGCTTTAAGATAGAAAGCAATTACCTTAGCTCCTACCCATATAACACCCACTTAACGGAGCTACAAAGCTCTGAACAAGCTCAGCACTTGGAAATTTCTCTCAAGTACTAACAGACTTTGCTAAAGCAAAATAGAGTGACTACTGAAAAACTGATCTGCTTTCCTCATCCTTTATGACTTATTTAGTATTTTTTTAACTGAAAAATGAGTAACAAGCCTTACTATCTCCAGATGCTACAGAGGTAGCACCTAGTCAAACATGAAGGCAGATTAAGCACATAAACTCTAGATCTCAGCTTAAATGCAATACGCAAACTCCAATTATGAAGCAACACGATGTAAATGAGAAGCCTTCTGTAAAAGTTATTATTCTATCAATTACAAGAATAGGCTGTTTCGATAACGCTTATGGCAGTTAAACCTGCAGTTTTCATGCCCTGCTCCTCAATTACTTTTGTTTTGTATCTAGATATGAGTGTCTAGAAACCTGTGGCTTAATTTCAAGGCTGGAATCCAGCTCAATTTAAAAACAAACCACCAAACCAACCAAACAAACACCCCACCCCACCAAACCCAAACAACAAAACAAACAACAACTGATTGACAATCTCAGCTTTGCAGTTCTAAAGGATTCATGTTTACATCTTTCTCTAAACACCATCAGTAAGAGTCTTCCAACAATACAGGCCTCACACTAGTGAAAAAGCGTGACATTAAGCCAAGAATAAAGCCAGACAGGATTGCTTCACTAGCATTTACCATTCTGGACTAATACCTCTTTCCAATTTCCATATTTTCTAAAAAGTAGTCACATTTAGAAGGTAATTCCATAAATAAACAGCCATTTAAAAATGTAAGTTCACCCCCCTCCATGGTAGAAGTAATTTTGTATCACAACATGCATGCCAAATTTGCAGAATCTGGCTCTTAAAGACAGCTTGCAAACAGAGGTACACTTGTTCTTCCTGCATTTACCACACAGCACTGGAGTTCACAACTGGTTATTAATCTGAAATATCAAAGTCTCCACTCTGCCACTGCTTGCGTCTCCGTGTACTACAAAACAAGATTTCTCAATATTGATTGTACCAAAGTGCAGAGGAAGATGGTTTTGAAGGACTGCTTTCTTTCATACCCAATGTGGCTTACTCCTGTAAGAAAACAGATCTAGGTAGCAAAATGAGAAACAGAGGGGGCATGCATCAGAGAAAATAGCACACTATACCGTTATAATTGGACATAATACAGCTGCTAGTTGCCAAGTGCAGCCAATTCATGGGGCATTATTGTGCGAAGCTCAAAACAACGTCTGACATAATTATATGTATGACAGAACAGGCACAGGATATTTGAGCTCTCCCTCCTTAATAACCAACATTAATTTGCAATTATGACAGTAATATTCAACTTAAGGACAGATCACAGAAACATTTGTGACTGTGTTTAAAGACTGGGTGTTTCTTCATTAATTTAAAGGCCAGGATGGTACCCAACACTCATGCACAACTTGGGCAACTCTAGGGATCATTCTGTCCATGTTTAGTTTCGTGTATATAAATCATCTGACACATCTGACACAGTAGGATACACTGTACAAGGTGGGTCTTATTTTATGATGAGCTTCTGTTTACTACCATAAGGCACACAAAAGATACCTCGCAGGATGTTAGACACATCACTGAAATGTTTTAGATGCTGAACTTGAAAACATTCATCAGTTCTTTCTTTACCTCCAAAGAGTTCCAACAGTTTATACCCTTATGGTACTCAGTACTCCAGAAAACGTAGTCAAGTGTAATTTGGTTTCAACTGCAGAAAAAGAAAAGTGCCATTCCAATTGTTTTGGAAGCCAAAAGCTTTCAAAGGAGGTGCCAAGCTATGTCCTCTCCGAGGTCAGTCGGTTACACCAGAAAGGGCTTTCATTATGGCACCTTCACTTCTAATTAGGGTTCTACTTCATGAACCAGGGGATTTTACATCAGAAAATCCAGCTGCTTAAACCAACACAAAGCTCTCACACACTTTCCTAGGATCTACAACTTTTATGCTACCATTTAATTTAAAATAAATTGTCTTGAACCACCATTGGTTACCACAAATTACTGCAGCTTTTTAGAGAGTCACACAAACAACGTTTGTAGCCTATTCTGTTAACCCCAACTGAGAGACAGTTGCTTTATTAAACGTGGAGCCATTTATTTGGTATATCCCACACAGCACAAAGCTGTAACCCTGTTTGGACTTTCCCCTTCCTCCAACTAGGAGAACATGGAATGCTGCACCTTACAAGAGACAGGATTCTCCAGGTAAGACACAGCTCCTACCAGAGAGGGATGTCTTAACATTTACACTGCAATAAAAAAAACAGTAATAAAAAAATTAAACAAACCAAACCACAAATGGAATTTGTAAGTCTTAGTCACATTTGTTAATATATTAAAAAAAAAAAGAGCCCAGTCTTTGACTATACATTCTCATTTCTCTAAGAGGGAACAACCTCCCCCTGATTTGATAATAGCCATTATATTACTCAAGTTGAGCATCTCTGCCCATGAAAACTGCTGCTAATGCGTACAGGAGGATGCTGTGCTTTCCAACCTTTGGAGGAGGTCTTGCAAGACCTCATCTGGAAGAACTCTTTCGGGGGATCACAAAATTTTAACTATGTCTTCAGCTGCTGGGTGATAATTATATGCTAATTATAAGGGATGAAGGAGTCCCTAGAGGAGTCTATTGGCAAAAATATATTTTTTCAATATGTCAAGGAGTGCCTAGAGGAGAGGATAAATGTGCCTTTTGAAACACGGTATTTAATTAAATACACGAATACCGACTAAAACCAAACAGTTTAAGTGAAACATTGAAAAGATTTGGCACCAATATACCTTCCATCTTGGAGGCTGCTGATCCTGTATCTGTTTTCATAAGCCATTTAAAAATAGAAAGCCTCACTTCCCCTCTTTATTCAGATGGGCCTCCCATGATCTTTCACTGAGAGCTGCAGGATCAAACCAAATGACAAATCACGCGAACCTAGTTATATACCGCTCAAGGTGAAGAGCAGCAAGGCCCAACACCCAGCTGAAAAAGGTCCCTCTCAGACCACTCACAAACTACAAACATGCTTTATAGCAAAATACAAATCCTCCCTAAACTCATCCTGCAGTAACATACAACACCTTTCCCCCCCCCCCCTTCTACATACGCCAGCCAACCAGTGAGTCCCAGTTCAGTGCTAGGTGGGAAGTGCTACTGTAATTGACAAACCCCAGTATTCCTTCTGCTTTCATCACTCTCCACCTCGGTATGTCCCATTGCATCCTATGCACAACTAGTGCCCCTGGGGTAGTGGAAGTACACAGGCTAGGCAGTGAGGACACTCCAGGCTCCTCCTGCACTTTAGAACAAAAAGCAATTTAAAATAAAAATGCCAGGGAACATGAGAGGTTGGGGAACAGACGTGTGTTTTCTATGTGTACATCATTTGAAATAAATTCAATTTTCATCCTAATGAGAGTGCTGGTGAACAACTGAAACTAGTAATGAACTGGTGAACTAGTGAAACTACTAGCTTTATGAACTTTTTTTTTTTCCCAGTCTACCTAAAAAAGCATTTACTAAAACAGTGAGAGACAAAAAACCAGTTTAACTGGCAAGTGATCCTCTTACTCAGGCAAGGAAAGCCATTCAATAATTCCTGCTCCTTACCCCATGACAAGAAGTCCCTTGTGCAAGACTGTTTGTATTGAGTAAAAATAACTTTACTCACAACTTCCTCAAGCTATAAATATACACATGCACTTGTCACAACTAATTGTCTTAGGGTTTAACAGTGTTCAGTTATTTAAAAAAACTAATATATTAAATTATTGACATAAAAGCATCATTGAAACTAATTAAGATGGGACTTGACGAGGCTCTTCCAGTGATGATTCTGGGAGTTCCTCCAATTTCTGGGAGCAGAAAGAAAAACAATAGATGGGAAGTTTTTGAATTACACATTCTTGAGTAGACGTAGTTCAAAAACATGATCATTTGAGGCAATATTTTATAAACATGAAGCTCTGCAAATTCATCTTTGCAGAACATTAAGCTGCATGCCTAGGTAGCAGTACTACCCACAAAGAGATAGAGCAGTAGAAGGCTTTGTAGAAAAGACATAACGTTTATTAAAAAGATATAAATTGACAATACAAGAGAATATATACCTTCTGTTACATCAGCAGCCTATATATTTCCGAGTTTCCTACAGTATCTGCTCAGATAATCAGAACTTGTTTAATACACAAAATTATCTCCTGTTTTGTCAGCCAATGATTTCAATTCAAAAAATTCACTGTCGACTTAAGCAACCTTATCTGTCCTGTAACAGATGTAAAAAGCAGTTTGAAAAAAATAACTGAAAAATCATATATCCAGTTTAATATCCAAAGAGATACTCTTTCTTTTTTTTTCTCTCAGTCCTGTAATTATCTGAATTCTGAGGATATGTCAGTGGTATCACTATCACCTAGACCAGACAGAAAAGGATTAGAGAGCTCTTTGCTGCAATATCCTGCCACATTTAACTTTTCAGATAGATTCTTTGAAGACAAAGCAAAACCAGAACGGAAAGATCTATATCCAAAAAGGCTGAGCCACTCACGTAACTATCCTGTTCTGGGGCTAACGAAATGCATTGTAACATGCATTTGATTCACTCTGAAAGGAGTTCATGATGTTGGAGTCCGTTTTCTTACAGGGAGACACCCTGAAATTAATTTTTCTGCTTATACAATCACATATTTACTGTATTACTAATAGACTGATATAAAAAAAATAATCTAATATTATTATTGTGCCTCACCCCAGTCCTGCCAGCAACTACTACTGGGGTAGTACTGGTTTAGTGAGAGGGGTGCAGCTGGAAGGAAATGCCATGGCCAGCTTCTCAACAGAGGCAGTGTAACAGGAGTGTCATTTAGGGCAGTAGTTTTATCACCTGGATACATTCGCTAAGACTTGGAATAAGACCAAAACTGCCTGCAGAGGGTAATAACTTATGTCCTCTGTCATGGTAATTCGAATTTGAACCAATCACCCAGGCACAAAAGGCTCCACAACGGCTTGACTGTTGACTTCTTTCTGATTCAGAAATGGACAACAAACATTCAAAGGGATCCCATTAACTTATACGTTTAAAAATAAAATAAAATCCCTTTTTGAGAACTTTCTACTCCTCTTTCCAGTTCATTTCTAACTGTAGTTTCTTTCCTGTAAACTCAAGCTAGCTTTCCCATTGCTTCTGCAATCCTGTTATCCCAGTTTCAAAAACTGCAAGTATTGTTCTGGTCAGAAAAGCAAGCCTTGCTCCTTTTGTGCTCTCTCTGTCAGGTTTGTTTTGGTTTTTTTTTCCCCACATAATACCTCCAGACTCATCATTATCTGTTAACCTGCGAAATGAAGTGCAGTTTTCATTCTCTTCCATCCCATACACATTACATACTGCCAAAAATCTAAAGCCCCATTTCCTAAATGTAAACAGCACCCACATATCTGCCTTAAAACCTGCTTACAGCTATGTTCTTTCAAGTAATTCCATACTGACAGCTCTTCTACATTGCTGACGAATAACAAAGTGATCAATAACACCAGAAAATAAAGGTAGATAGCTCTTGTGCTGCAGAGAGGAAAAACTAAGTAGAAAGCTTCAATATTTCAAAAGAATCTGATATAGATAACCTTCTACAAACCAAAAGTAGTAGGTATGATGACAGGAAAAAAAAAAAAAAAAGTTAGTACTGCATCTAGCTTGTGAGGGTTCTTTGCAGTATTCATGAAAGAAGGAGGAATAGGGAAAAAAAAAAAGCTTTTTAAATGAAAGTGTTGAACAGACACAGGTCTATAAATCTGATTTCATACCCAAGTTCCAATTTTGTTACACACTATTAAAAATCAACCCTAACCTGATTTAATGGATACCCAAACAAGGGGGAAATTGGATTCCCCAACCGTAACGTACCAGTGACACTGAGTGATACATAAAAGCGATACAGCTAGTTCCTGCCCTTAATTCATACCTTGTGCTTTAATTTCAAACCTGCCCTGGGTAGGGAAAAAAAGACTGAATAAAAGCTCACTGCAGAATTTGTGCTTCGAAAATTTATTGAGATAGACTAAACAGAACTGAAAGCACATACGACATAAACAGCACATAAGGAGTCACCAAAAAAAAGAGAATAAAATAAACAACCCAAAACCAACAACAAAACACCCCACCTGCACATACAGATCTGCAGAGATACTAACATTTAGAGGAGAAAATACAAGGCAAAACACAAACCAAACTAAAACATCAACCAGCACAAAAAAAAAAAAAAAAAAAAAAATCAAAAAACAAAAACACCAAAACCACACACCCCAAAACTACAACGTGGGCAACAACAACAACAACGAAATATGCGAAACCAAATCGAACACAAGAGCAGCCTGTAAGTGACATATCGCAAGTTTCTGAGCAGGGCGGCTTGCTTTCACATGGCAGCCGCTCATGCCCAGCCGGACACTCCTGTGTCACGCCAGCCAGCCCCGTGTCCTCTTCAGACTCATGGGAAAATCCCCGGCTGCCGCGGAGCAGCGTTTCAGCACCTCGCTCGCCTGCTGCAAGTCATCCAGCCCCGAGAGTGGATCAGAAACCGCCCGGGGACGCCGTGAGGGGACGGGGGAGTCAGAGAGAAGGGGAAAAGGAGACGGGAGGACAAGGGGGCTCCTCCTGCCCTCGCTGCGGCGGAGGCGGCGGGGCGGGCGGGGGCGGCGGGTGCGCTGCACCATGGACAGTGGCTGCCGCCCGCCGCCTCCCCCTGCCCTGCGCCAGCCGCTGCAAGCGCGGCGGGAGGGCGCCGGGGCAGCCGAGGTACCCCAGGCACCCCGGACCCGCTGCCGGCCCCGCCTCAACCCGCTCCCCCGGCCCGTCAGAAATGCCCCAACCGTAAATACCACTAAGAAGCGATGATCTGCGCCATCTGTCCCTCAGACTTACCGCCCTCTCCACCCCCGGCGCCGCGCCGGATAGGAGCTCTGCGAGCACAAAGCGAGGGGGAAACCCACCGCCACCCTGCCCACCCATCCCCGGCCTCCGCTCGGGGTCCCCCCGGCTCCGCGTTCGCTCTGGACGCCCCGCGCCGCCGGAGCCCGGCCCCAGCCCCACCACCGGAGGGGAGTCCAGCCCAACCACCTCCCCGCAGGCACTGCCCTCGCTGCCCCAGCCGGGATCCATTTTATGGTTCCCGTACTCGCCCCTCAGCGTCCCGTCCGTCCCATCTCTCCCTAAACGCCCCCTCGCAGGGACGACGGCCCGCGGACCTCTACTTTCTCCACGGAGAAACCCCCACCCCCCGGGGCACCCCAGCTGGCGGTCCTCGGCGCTGCCCCGCACCCGAGGTCTGCCTGCCCGGACCCTGCCGCTCGGGGCAGGCGGGGACTCCACTCGGGTCGTCCCGGCGAGGCCGCCGGAGGGAGGCAACAGCAGGACTTTGATAATAATAAATTAAATACTTCGGGGCCCGAGCCCGTCCCAGTGGAAATTCCCGTTAACGGCTGGGGGTGGGGAAGCCCGGCGCCCAGGCGGAGGCTGACTGAATTCTTCCCGGGAAGGGATTAGCGGGCACGGGAGCAAGGAAGTAGGGGGTGGACGAGGCGCGGGCCGCTGGCCCCCAGCCGCCCGTGGAAGGACACGGAGGCTGTCCGCTCCCCGGCACCTCCTCTCCCCCTTCCTCACGAGAGCACTGAGAGCGATGTCCGCTCTGTTTCTCCACTCTGGTAATTTGTCCTCCGCGCACACCGCGGGGCTGAAGTCCCGTCCTACTGCCGGCCGAGCGGGTACCGGACAGCCCTCCCTCCCGTCCCCCCGGCACCTGCTCTCTCACGAGTTGGGGGGGAGGGGGGGGGGAAATCCGCGTCCCCTCAGAGGAGCAGCGCCACCACTTCCACTCCGGGGACCACCACCCCCCCCCACAGCCAGCCCCGGGCACAAGCTCCCCTCTCCCCGGACCGCGGCGCACAGCGGCAGAGCTTCCCCCCGAGCAGGTGGCTCCGCGCTGAGCGGCCACAAGCCACCCCAGAGCATCTCGGCCGCGGGGGTAGTGGCGGCTGCCGCCTTCCCCTACACCCTCTCCGAGATCCGCACTTTGGAAGCGGAGGCCCCGCAAACATCCCCCGCGCACCCCGCTCTCCCGCCTTCCCCGGGCACCGCCACCCGCAGGGGAACAAAGAGACGCAGCCCGGCCCCGCTCCCCGCCGGCGGTGCTTACCTGCTGCAGGGCCGCCAGCAGCATCAGCGCCAGCGGCGGCAGGATCCGCGGCGGCGCTCCCGCTACTCGGCACATGGAGGCGAGGAGGGGCGGCGGCAGGGCGGCCCCCAGCAGTCCCGGAGCGCGGCTGGAGCCCACGGAGCGGGGCGAGGGGAGCAGCGGGGAGGGTCGGGAAGCGGCAGCTGCCGGGAGCTGCGGACGGCGTCTGCCCGCGCCTGCCGGAGCCGGCTGCCGCGGCGCTGGCTGCCGGCTGCCGCTCTAGCTCATAGGCAGCAATGCAGCGAGGGAAGAGAAAGACGGAAAGAGAGAAAGGGACGAAGGATAGGTGAAACTCAGCTCTGGGTCAGGCTGCTTTTCTTTCTGCCGAGCCCCCTCCGCGGTACAGAGGGTGGGCAGGGAAGAGGAGGAGGAGGATGGGCGAACAAAAGGCTGAGAGATAAGAAAGAAGTAGTCGCTGCTGCTGCTGCTGCGAGGCCGGTGCGGCGGCGGCTCCCCTCGGCTGGCTGCCTTCCCCACGCCTGGATCGTGCCCGCCTCGCTCCTCCCGCCGGTGCCCCCCAGCGAGCTCGGGCAGGCGGCTCCTCTCAGCGCCTCAGCCCGGGCACGCCTGCACCGCCGCTGCTCCGGCCCCAGCCCTGCTGCATGCTCGCCCCGCACTTTCTCTCTCCCTCTTTCTTCTCCTCCCTCCACCCCTCCCCCTGCACGCAAAACCCTCCGCTGAAGCACAATGATAACAATGCCCCAGCAGCCTCTGCCTGCCGTGCGTGTGTGTGTGTGTATGCGCTCGCCCGGTGCCTGCCTCCCTGCCTGCTGCTGCTGCTGGCAGCTCCCCCTCCGCCTCCCGTCGCTCCCCGCCGGCCGCACGGCCAATGGGAACGGCACGGCAGGCGCCGGGGATCGCTGCTGCCTGCAAACAGGGCTGCCTCTCCTCGGTCCCCAGAGAGCCGGCGCTGGGGGCAGCGGGGCAAGCGGCAAAGCCCGTTCACCCCGCAACACCAGCAGCTAATTGGGAGGAGAGGGGGAGAATAAATCCCAACCCGTCAACTTGGTGCACTGCGATTGTCTTTAGGGCGAGGAGAGAACTTGCTGGGGAAGGAAAGACCCGTTCCTGCCGTTCTCAGTGAGAAGCTGCGGGGATGCGAGTGGTGCCCGGCCTGGGGGTCCCGGGTTGCCCTTACCCCACCACCCGTCAAGTTTCGCTCAACTGTTACTGCCTAAACGGGTTAGCTGATTTTCCCCGCCCTTCTCCCATCAGTTTTACACCGCTTACACCCTCCCTTTCCTCCCCCCCCTTTCTCTGTCCTACAAACTACCTGCTGAATTTTATCAGCAAATGTGTTCAAAAGCCTGGCCGAGGCTTCAGTCTGCGGGTCCAAAAATGTCAGCGTGCATAACGGAACTGGGGAGTGTTGCTGAGTGAACAGTTACAGAAGCAAGTATCAGTGCTGGGTCATTTGCAGAGCTGGCAAGGATTTTCTCTCGCCCACAGGTCACTGAGCAAAGTTATTTTGTGTCCACGCATCACAGCTCCCATCCTGGGACATAATAAGGGGAGGATTTGTAGGCATTGGCCCCTAGACCTTCTCATGAAGTGTTGATTCAAAATGGTGCATTATTTATTTTAAAGCATCTTATTTTACAGTTGAATTTCCAAGAAAAACACTCTCGGTTTCTGCCCCTTTTTTTTTTTTTTTTCTCCTCCTCTTTGCTTCTTTCTCTCCCCTTGCTTTAGAGGATAACGGAAAATACCACGATCATGTTTTGAAAAGCAACAGTGGAATTGCTTTTATATCTGGTCGGGGAAAGGCGGGGTAAGTACAAGCTCGTACGATGCTGATTTCATTAGCTTTCAAATTGAAAATACCGGCCACTCGCGAGCCGCGCTGCAGCTGTGTACCCAGGGCAGGAGATGCCCACCCGGCGGTGGCGGTACCGCAGCCGCGCCGCCCACCGCCTCTGCGGGGCAGAGCAGGGCCCGGGCGGTGGGCAACCAGCAGCCACCTGCAAGCGTTAAAAGCCAAATGAGACAGGGCTGAGGAGAGGCAGCCCCGACAACACAAATAGCCCCCCCTTCGCGTCCTCTTTAAAGTTGTAGCCCAGGAAATTGTATCGAAGCCAAGAGTTGTGAAAAGCAATAAAAGAGGGAAACAGCGTCTGGTAATGAGTTTCTGCATTAAAATTTAGCCTAAGACTCAGGGAAAGTAAGCAAGAGGGGCACGGATGATGTTTCTATTCCGTTACAAGGAAGAGTGTCCCGGATTTTGCACCTGACTGAGCCTGGGTTTGGTCTCTAGCAAGTTGTGCTAACGTCTTTGCTTTGATTTGCTTATCAAATAGTGCCTTTCCCTGAGTAACAAACTCTTGTCTGTATTTTCTGGTAGGTAGACATAATCTTAGCATTTACTAATTACTGTATTTGAATATTTATTCACTCTTACAAGCCTGGTACAAAATGCAAAGCACACGATATAAACAACTCCATAAACCAACTGTCCAAGGAGAGTAATTGCCTATCATCTAAATGAGCCTGGCTCCTCAGATCCCTCAACCCATCCCTCCTGAAAGGGCTGAAAAAAAATGAAAGGCTCTACAGTATGTCTGGAAGGCTACCAGATCTGAGCTCTGGCTGATGCTTCTTACAGTTCTGCTGCTGCCTTTAAATTTACTTAGCAGAAATAGTAACACTGGCAGAAAAATTGCTCTCACCAACATCGTTTTACTGAACAAGTTTCAATCAAGCAGTTGGCTCCCCTCATTTACACAGTCGTAACCAAAAGTTTCCTCTGGCTCACAGAGTTTTCTAGTTCTGGGTACTGAGATAAACTAAGAGAGCAGAGCTGGGTTATACCTTTTCAGGAATTATTTCCACACCACATCTCTTTATGGGTGAGAGGCATATGTTTGGGAAAGCAGAGGAGAGGAGAAACTTGTGCACTGCTTCCAGACATGGATGATTACTCAGAGTTTAAGCTATTTATCTATAGCATAAGCCCAAGAGAACAGTTTGGGGTTTGTTTTTGTTTTCCACAGAAATAATCTACCATTAAATAGGTGTAGCTGGAGATGCAGAGTTTGAACTGCTACTAGATTGAGATCATCAGCCCTTTTCAGGTATATCATGCAAAATCAGTAAATGGTGGCAATTTCTGGCCAAGATTCAAACAAGTGATTTAGAACTCAAAAGGTTTATCTCATAATTCAGCCACAGATTGCATTTATGAGTGTGTTTTAAGTAGTATAAAAATAACAGACATAAGTTAAGGTTCAACCTAGGAGATCTCAAGGGCTTCCAGAAAAACCTTGTTAAAATTCCATGATTAAGTTGAAGAGAGGATTAGGGTAATTCCCATGTTAGTCATGGAGTTGAGTCTCTCTTTCAACTTGTCCAAATTAATTTTCATTCCTAAGGTTCATAAAAATTCTGTAAAAACCAAATGTTTTCAATTTGGAACATACTAGACTGCTTATGGCTTCAAATATTTTGGAGGGAAAAAAAAAAAAAGAAAAGAAAAGACTTTTTTTCCCTTGTGGGTCTATCCTTACATTTGATCTGCCAGGTACTGCCACTACTACTCTCTTCAATTCAAATTATGCAAATTAAGCACTTTACTGACAGTTTAGGCCTTGATCTGACAAACATTTACACATGTGAGCTCAGCAAATTGAGTCACACCGCACACAGACTTCCTGCTGTTCCCATGACTAAGTATTTACAAGATGGAAGGATAAATGTACTGAGCAGAAGTACTAAGGGCATATTAATTTTCCTACTTTCCTTGTATTCTTCATTACATATGAACAAATATTTTTGTTAAGAAAAAAAAAAGAAAGCACCTAATTAATGTGTCTGAGCACATTCAATGCTTATTGCTGAGTTTTATCACAATAGTGGAAAAAAAACCAGTGGTTGTTTCTTGCTACATGAAGGCTGCACACACTCAGCTAACCCACATGCCTTGGGATATTCTTTTAGCAGAAGAGGAAGAAGCACTTAACAAAACCAAAAATCCAGCTTTTTTAGGACTGTGATTTTTAACTTGGGTTCTGTGGACCCCTTGAGACCCCAGACATTCTGCATAGTCTGTGACAGGCAATGGGGAAAAAGCATATTTGTATATTCTATATAGCAACTTCACACATGTAGAATTCCTAAGGGGGGGGGAGATTTTTCTGAATTGTGAGATTGTTAGTCATTGGCAACACTTGAAAATGGTTGTTTTAGGAAGCAGATAATGATGCATGGCCAGGGAGAATGCAATTTTATGTAGATAGCGTCAAGTGGGAAAGAAAAACTGAGCAGCACAGATGCCAAAGCAGCTTAAATAATTTAAAAACTGGGATAATCGCAACATTGTTTTTAGTGCTGCTGCCTTTCTTTTACTTCAGTAAAATAAGTATGACCCTTTGAATTAGCTGGTTTGTTTTTTTCTAAATATGCTTATTCATGTTGATTACCTATGTGAACTAAAAAATACCTAACTGTCTGTTTATTTAGGGAAATATTCTCAGAAAAAGGAAAAAAGAAAACCAATTCCCAAACCAGTCTTAGCAGTAAGTAATATTTACTTGACCGTATCTTGTAATTTGTTACAGAACTTAACTAAGACATCATCATGTGCTTTTCTGGCACCGTCATTACCTAACATCCATGGCCCTGCACGTTTCTACAGCCTGTTTTTACATCAAGACAATGCACCACATGGAAAGGTATCTACAGCTGCAACAGTTAGTGGGTGGTTCTGCTCAGATTTGAAAATCAGCTGGGTTAGGATAGAAGAATGTTGTAAACAGCAGTTCTGTTTCTGCTTTAACAGGAAGCAACTTCAATCTCCTTCCATTGATATTTGTGTATATATATACATGCTTTGGTGGAAGAGGGTTTTTTTCCTTTTTCTGATAGCTAAATCCTATCTGTCACCATAGTTATATTTCTGTTAATTGCTAGTAACTTTTGCAAAGGATTTCTCCATAGAGAAGAAGCTGAGCTATATGCAATCCAGATGTGATACAATATATTTGCATATTGTGTAATTTGCTTTATGTCTATATCCTCAATGTGATAATTTGAGAATCAACATAGTCAAGCATAGTGCTTGGATTTTATTCTTCCAGGGATCTTATTCAGCATCTCTGCTTGGTGCCTGCAAATTTTTTGGCCTGGAGATTTTCTATTGAAAATCAAGATAGAGAAGAAGATGATCTTCCGATCAGCATAGCATCTCTATTCAGTCAGATATCTTCAACAACAAAAAAGTCTTTTCCAGGACAAGGCCTTCATCATATGGTGTCATAAAGGGCTGAAAGGATGACAACTTCTAACAAGGGCCTATGATAATTTCTAATCACCACAAAAGGAAGTTTTACAGTTTCACAGAACTGCTTCATATTGAACAGGCCAGCAGAAAGAGGTGGACTCACCTCTTAAAAAGCTAACTGCAGTAAATCTTCAGTAAATCAATGTTTGGTGCTTTTTTTTTTTAATCTGATGATAATTTGTACTTGAAGTGAAGCATTTCCTTTTTCTTGATTGGCTTTCCTATTAAATCAAGTAATCATTTTATTGTCTTGGGATCAGAAGTACCACTTTTTCTGTGACTCATACATGCTGCAGAGACCCAGACTCCTTCCTTAGCCACAGCCAGAATTCACTGGCTTCTCTGGAAATGTTATGTATTTAACACCTCCAAAAAAGAAACACTGGAAATTTCCAGAAGAACAATCTTATTACTCCCAACTTCTAGGTAATAAAAGTGAAGAAACTGGAACCCTAATAGTTTATGGTGAACCAGCATAGATAATAATTTACTTTAATGAAATGGTAATAATTTGTTTAAATGAAATTGCAAGAGCTGTCATGTGGATTGCCACTTTCATTATTAAACAGAATTTTTAACCACTGTAGTTAGATTTGCCCAATATTTTATATACCCAAATCTTATTGTCATTTACTATAATATTTCCTTTTTTTTACTTAAGAAGATTGAATCCTCTGGGCTGGTTGGCTATTTCAAGCCAAGTGGTTTTTGAAAACTTCAGAAAGACCCTGTGTCTTTTTTGAAGAATGAGATCAAGGAAAAGATGTCATTTTATTTTTGTTATAAAAGTCTTACTGCCATCTCACTGAGGGATTTTACACCAGGCTCTGTAGCGTAGATTTTAACTTTGGGAAGAGCGTGATTCTTATGTTGAGGTTGTGCCTTTTTCAATCACTGTTAAAGCTGACCAAAAAAATCTGGCATTGTTACGGATCTGAAAATTATGTTGTTATAGCTCAGGAGCGTTTCACAGCTATATCTCCCGATGGCTCTGTCTGCATCTAATATATCTCTTATTCCCCCAACAACTGCTGTGTCGCAAAAATTCTGCAAACAAGCCATCTTCACAGAACAAGTCAAAGTCCCCTGTTGGAAGCTGGCGGAGCTGCTCTGGCATTTCCAATGCTTTCTGTTGTATTAAGCACCGGAGAGATGGTAGAGACTCTATTTTCATGAGTTGGTTGCTCCCCTTGAAAGGTCCTGACTGCACAGAGGAGGAGCTGGGTCTGCCTGATGTATCAAAGGCAAAGCTAAAGAAAAGGCTTGAGACAATAATTCTCTTGGATGTAATAGTGGGGGTAAAAAAAAAAAAAAATATAGTGCTTTAAGATCTCACAAAACAACAGAACGACAGGGCTTCCTCCAGTGAAGAAACTGTTACCAATACAAGCTGTAGTTACACTTCATAGATGCCTTCCTTTGTCGCGGATTGTAATAGTGATAATTACATTTTCCATAGGAAACATGAAGGTAGAATATAAAATGGCCCAGCATGATAATATAATTGATACGCTGTTGATACCTTTTTCTGCTTCAAGGAGAGAAAATGCAATTATGAAAGCTGAGTTTTAGATCACAGTCAATGTTTCCAAAAATCACAGGTTAAAAAAATAAAAATAAAATAAAATAAAAATATATATATATTGTTCCAAGGATTCAGGAAGTTTAGAGCATTT
>JANIJG010010919.1:12121-37851 GCA_024611175.1 Megaceryle torquata | reverse complement strand
TTGGGGAGGTTGGATTAGATGGTCTCTATGGTCCCTTCCAGCCTAAGCCATTCTATGATTCTGTGATTTGTATTCTCATTGTGATCCTTCATAACTAGTAAATATTATGATAACATATTGGCTTAGTTATTATGATATATTTGCTTCAGTAGGTAAGGAAAATATTGGTACATTTCATGTATTTAAAGGGAAAACACATTCTATTTAGCACGTGTCTGAATATTACCATATGTATACGCAGAAGAGTATAGTCTTTGGGAAAAAGAGCAGTGGTATTTCTTATGGCTGGGAGATAACAAGATCCCTTGGTCCATTTAAGAAATGGTCTGGGATGAGGATTAGTTCATTCTATTTATCCTTTGGACTATTTTACAACTTTTTCTGAAGTTCAAGGACTGCAAGACTTATCTAGGGCCAAATATGTCCACCATATGACTACCTTGGTCAAACATATCCACGAACAATATTCTAGTCAAAGCACAATGTCTTGCTTCATAGTATGCATTACATACAGAAAATGTGTATGTTTAGAGACTAAATCTTAGCTACAGCTATAAATACCTTTGATGGCTTTTTGTTCCCCCCTGCCTCCAGGTCTATTATCAGTTCTCTCTGTGCAGCCTGCAAGAATTGAAGACAAAGTCCAGACCCAAAAATATGAGCATAAATATGTGTACGGGGGTACTGGAATGAAAAGCAGAGGTGAAAATTCTTCTTGTATTTTTTTTTTACATGGTGAAACTTGGTGGTAACAGCAAATATTTAAAATATTTGCCAACATCCTTTCCAAGTGCTTACTTTGAAACCTGGACTCCTGAAGAGCACTCTGACCAGAAGTCCTTTCCTTGTAGAAAGAACTAACAATTTTGAAATATTTAAGTGAAGTCACAATATAAAGATCAAACATAGTAATAATCACAAGGACTCCAAGCAGAAATTCTGAAGGTAGGAAAAAAGAAAAAAAAAGAAAGAAGTCACACTAACATAACTCTCTGCTTATTATTTGCATGTTTACATATATAGTAGTCCTGATCATGTAAATCACAGAGCATTGCTCCTCTGAACTGCAGTGCATATTGTCCTTGAGTTTTGATTTTAATTCTTACATCTGTCATATTAGATAAAGTATCAGAAGCTTCTCAGCAATATGAATTCTTTATAAAAATACCTAATCTGTTATGGAAAACAGGCGTGAGATTTTTGTGGAAAGAATTACAAAAATAAATTGAATTATGTAGTATTAGTGGTGAATATTTGGTGAGTACTTGAGAAATTAAAAATTGAGCAATACTTTTGAATAGAATTGTCTCTTTTCAGCTTCCTACATCTATATTTAGACCCTTTTAATTTAACACAGAGCACTGGTTGTTACTACTACTTCATAAAGGCTTGTCAAAATCTGAAAGGTCATGCCAGTGACACAGTTTTGACTGTCCTCAAGCTGCTGATTATTTTGTGGGCTCTGTTTAATTCTCTCTTGTTTTTCAGAAAGCCATGTGTGCCTGCAAACGATGTGTAATGTTTGTTATTTCTGGATGAATGCACTTAATTATCTCTAAAATCATTTAATCAACAGATGTCTCCTCCTCCTTTCTTTGTACTAATCATTCTCCAAATTTGAAAAACTTTTTTTTTTTCTGAGTCCTTGTTACTTCCTTCTTATCTCCGAAGGATTTCTCCTCCAGGGTAAAGCTCTGTCTCAAAACCAAAAATGTGTAGCTGCTTAAAGCACACCATAAAAGATTTGCAAACATTCCCTGGTGCATGTTTGAATACGTCCATGAGATGTGTCCAGACACCTTAAAAGGGGGGAGGGGGGGGGCGCATAGACGCAGATAATTTAAGTAATTGCAGCATTGTGTTGTAACAACTACAGCTTCAGAATACATTAAAGTACTATCAGCACTACATTATGGGTAAGAGATGAAAAATGTCCAGGATTCACACAAATCAGGATGTGTATACATGGGAAGTTACCCTCATAATGTTAACAACACAATGAATAGTGGTAAGTGGTAACATTGTCTGGTAAAAATCACTACATGGGTAAAAAATGTAGAATCATATTTCAAAGTGGAAAGAGAAATATAAATTATTGCTTTTGCAAAATGACTGTTAATTTTGTGGAATCAACTTCATCTTTTTATAGTCATAACTTTTTAAGCACTAATAACACTGCATTATTTTAATACATTGTTATTATAGTATGTAAAAGTAATAGAAGTACCAATAATGAAAAATAGATGTATTTTGTTTATATAATGTGAAACAAAATATTGTCAGCTAGAAAAAAAATCTGCTGTTGTGCTTCAGAGAAACACAGGGCTCTGACATGACCACTTAGGTCATAAGAAATCCAGGAAAATAGTTACCTAGGATTGCTTAAAATGATATCATTCTCTGAGAGATTTATTTTCATGATTTTGGACAAATATAAAGCCAAAATTATGATCAAATCTGAATGACAAAGCAATGACACAGTTTTCAAAACTACATTTCTCTTAAGAATCAGTTTCTTCATGGAAATGCCCCATAGGTTTGTTGACACATAATACAGTCTCTTAAAGAAATACAAAAATAATATTACAGAAATAGCAGTCTTTGACAGAAAATGCTAAGATATATTCTTTGGCCCCATGAGCACGAAAATTGCTCTACACTTGGTTGGGTTTTTTTGTTTGTTTGTTTGTTTTTTTTTCCCCGAGAGTATGTCATTTATGTCTTTCTATAAATTCATACAACAACTCTATCAACTCATCTCAATGAGAATTTCAGTGAGCTTGTTATCATAATTTATGAAGGCTTATTTTTCCTGGATTCTTCATCCCAGTATATATTACAGAAGAAAATATTTTTCCATACATATTCATTTTAGTATTATCACTGTAATGTTATTAGCCATGGTGCCTAAAAACATTTGCCATAGATCAAGACTTTGTTGTTTTTCACGATGCAAACACCTATCAAGACAATTGTTCTTTCTCTACAGAGCTGACATTGTGAATGCTGAATAGGTGGATATTATGTTTGTAATGAAGTAAGTTATTCATATGATAAAATGCAAACACTTACAGTACAGTATAAATGGCTTTATGGAGTTATTCTCCCATCATAGTCAATGAAGAGAAATAGGCAATCTCAAATTGCAGACCTAATTTAGAGATCTAAACCAAGTAAAAAGTACCGCAACTTATGCATGGCTATTATCTTTCATCAAGCACAAAAGTATGGCAGGCATATCACCTTCTGCAGTGTAGACAGTGTAAGTTACATGAAATAAATACAAGCAAATAATACAAATTATTCTTAAGGACATGTCTTAAAGGCATTGTGGCTGTTCCTACAACCAAAAATCCTGAAGGAAAGAAAAAATAGCATAATTTAGCATTACATGGCTTAAATATTTTTATATTTTATATTGTGGTTTTGGTAGAAATTATCTGTACCATAATCTAAATAGTAAATGGACTGCACTGTATAATTTTGGTAGTGGAGCCATTTTGGAGCAAAATGTCTGAGCTGTTAAACCCAGGTATTTTGTTGGTTTAACTAATATTACATGGGGAAATTGTGCAAATTTGTTAACAGAAGAAAGTCTTTTTGGCATATGGTTTCTGTACACCTGGGTCTACACCTGGGTTCTACTGATATAACTGTGGTTGTATTGCTATTATGGCAATAGACAAGTTGTAGAATATTCAAGCCTCTCAGGGAAACAGTTGCAGAAATCATTAAGGAAATCTAATTTGCACGGGCCCCCAGTTCCCTAAATGCTGTCCCCTTGTTAACAGTCAGTTTGAAAGATAGTCTAGTGCTAGCTAACCTTAAATACAGATGTTATGCCTTAGGGAATAAAAGCTTTTATCAAAGAATGGATGCAACATATTTATTATGTATTGAAACACCAGGGTGACATAGTGATCTTCAGGACATTTAAAAAAAAAAAAAAAAAAAAAAAAAAATCACTCTTTGTCTGGTAGCACTCTTGGTAATAAAAATGTACCTGCAACAGAGTTAGTAAACTATTGTAGATTTATCTGATATTGAGATACTGAACAAATGACGTGTTTATACAAGGTTTTTAGCCATTTTTATAGTTCTGAGGGAGCCATCACACATAGGAAACTCTACTTACTTAATAGCAATCTCATCTGATCTTTTTCCACAGTCAACAGAGAAATAATGGTATCTTGACAGAATGTAGATCATTGGGATGGGAATAAAGTATATGCAGTATATTGCTAAGAGAAGTTAAGAGTGGTCACCTCCTTCATCTGCCCTTGCCCAGGACACTTCTGCCCAGCTGCTGAAGCCCATCCTGGTGCTTGGGGACCTGGAGTCTCTGCCCAGTCTGTGGGACATGGCTGCCACTTTCCCCTTTACACTAGTAAAGCAGCTGCAGTACCGAGACTAAGCATGTATCCCAGACACACACAGACACACACAGGTGACATAAACACAGTCACAGCTGTGGCTACACAGACAAGCACCCATATTTAGGAATCACATCAGACACAGGCACAGACAGACACGTACCCTCCTCCTTTTGATCTAGAAGAGGCAGAAGGTACAAGCAGATTCACAAGCACATGCATGGTTGTGGATACCTTGAGCATGTGCATGGTCCCTCTGCCTGCCTGGAACCTCTGCCTGGCTCCCAGCCTCCCTTATGCACCCCTTGGGTCTCCAACTTGCTGTCTGGTCCAGTTTGGAGTTTGCCAGTGAATCCACATGCACAGCCTATGCGCATCCATTTTGGGAAGTTACAGCCATTCTTCCCCAGCAGCCAGCACCAGACACACAGATAACCTGTGGCCCTGATCTAGTGCTGAGTCCCTCACTTACCGTGGCCCCCCTAGTAGCTGTTTTTTGAGATACCAATCCTGCTGCAGTGATTGCAATTTAAAGACCCCACTGGCTGACATCACAGGCCAGGGGTGCTCATAAGCCCAGTGTGAATTCAGCAGCTACCACACAGTCACAGTCCCTCACACTGGTCCCCCCAGTAACTGTCACTGAATCCTTGCATCACTGACACACATGGGATAGAGTGAGATTAGACAGAGAATTCATTAAGAAAGGTTTTAATTAAACAGGACAGAATGTAGTGATCAGACATATGGCTCAACCAAAGAACAGTATCATATTGACCCTGTTTTGCACCTGACTGGCCTCTTTTATACCTTTTTTCATCCCTTCCTGCTTTGTTAGTCCCTTATTGCCCTCCCCTGCACCACCTGGAACAGTCGGACTGATCCATATCATCCCACCCCTAGTAGATACAGACACACGTTTTACCAAGGCCTGTAGTGACAGGGCAAGGGATAATGTTTTTAGACTGAAAGAGGGTAGGTTTAGATTGTGTAAGAAATCAGGTAGGAATAAATTTTTTTACAATGAGTGTGGTTAGACACCAGGACAGTTTACCCAGTGAAGGTTTGGATGATCTGTCATCAGAGGTGTTCAAGGGCAGTTTGGATGGGACTTTGAGTAACTTGATCTGGTGAAAACTGTCCCTGCATATTGCAGGGGTGTTGAACTAGATGATCTCTAAAGGAGCCTTCCAACCCAAACCATTCTGTGATTCTATGAGTCTAGAATTCCAACTGGAACAATAACATGTAAAGAACTAGCAAATATATGAAGAGACTTTGGACCATAAATTTTAAGTGGACTTTTCAAACAATTTATTTAAACATATATGATGCGATATAAATAACAAAAAATTACTTCTGAAGGTAACAATATCTAGCTTAAACTCTATTTTATGATTTTTTTTTTTATTGCTATCTATACTGTTAGCAGTTGTTGTTTTACTTTGTTAGGAAACCTTTGGTTTTGTTTCATCCTTATTTCCAATATCCACAGAGTTTGGGTTTTTTAAATATTATTATAGCATTTCAGTTTTATGTAATTTAAGTAGTTTCTCAACACTAGTGGAAAACAAACAAACAAATGAAAAACGATGCTGTGCAAGCACTGTTTAGCAACAGTCAAAACACTGGTGTGTTATTAACACAGTTCTAGACACAAATCCAAAACACATCACTGTACAGGCTCTGATGAAGAAAATTAACTCCATTTCAGACATATCCAGTACAACATCTCTTTTTTTCTTCTTTAGGTTTACATTGTGATTAAATCTGGAATAACTTGAGAGCAGATAATGCTCATGAGTCTGTCATTCTTTTTTCCAAGGTAGGCAAAGACATACCACTCTAAATATGCTGTGTTTGATAAATATTGAAGTTATCTATATGTACCACACCATAAAAGGCACACCAACTGACGTGTCCTTGTCCACATCATCCTTACTGAAAGATTTGATCTAGTGAATGAACTTTTAACAGGTGATACTCCACTGTATGCCAATAAATCACTAGTAAAATTAACCTTATCTGTTAACATGGAGGAGTCATCTGCTCCTTTGCTACTGTTCATCATGTTCTGTTTAGAACAACTCCCTTCTAGAATATGTGGTTATTCAAAATTATATGATATTTTCTGTGTACAAGAATAGGTAGAATTAATCTAAAAAACCTTATCTACATCAGTGTTACTTCTGTGGTCAAAAGCTGTGATCCAGATTCCCTCTGCACTCAGTGGACAGAAATACGCACCTCTAGACAGTGATTCATATAGGGTTAGGAGTTTTTTGGTGGTTTGTTTGTTACTTTGTTTGATTAAAATTTTTTGGTAGTTTTTTTAGATTAGGAAGTTTCAAGCCAGTAGAATGATAAATCTACTACCAAAAGATTGTTGTTAACGGTATAGTTTGCTCCACAGAATATAGAAGGAATTGGATAACTAGCTTACCCTGGAGGGTTATTTTTAAATCATGAAGTTATGAAAGACTTATTTCATTCCACTAGTTTTCTCTCAGTATTTACTTCTGTAGTTACCCCATAGAATAAGCAATGAAGACGCTATTACTATTGTTATCCTGAGAGATAGAAATCCTGTAATTGCTCCCATCTACATGGCTGCTCTGCTATATCAGTTTGGTCTGCTGATGTATGGAACATCATGTATTAAACTTTTTAAAGGAACATTGAACACAAGACATAAAAAATTAAATGCTCTATCATGCTTAATGAATTAAGTTTTCTGTAAAAGTAAACACTTTTAACTCTAATGTAGCCTTTTATCAAAGCATATACAAGTCTTAGCTTCTGTTTCACCCTCTGTAATCTCCATCTTTATTTCTGTATTCTTTTAACAAAGAAAGTGTTAAACTACTGGTTAGCAGATGCTATATGTGTCCTAGAACTGTTTGCTTTGAAGTTGTTTGAATAGTCCAGTCTCCAGGAAGCTGAGAAATTCTCAGGAAAGTGTGTTCTACATATTAGAGTTATATGTACATACTTCCAAGCCTGACTTGATCAAGTTTCTTATCAGTGCCACTGAAGCTGCACATGAACAAATCCATCACATACCACTTCAGTATCTCACTTCATCATTATATACAGGTAACAAAACCCAAATTGCATCCTTAAAACCACAATCTTTTTATATGAGGTTTATCCCCCTAGTAGGTTATTATTGCATGTTAGAAGAAAATTTATAGTACTAACAAACATGTGATTTTATTTCATGCCTTGGTTGAACTCTTTTTGCTCTCATGGAAAGACTTATCCACTTGCTTATCGCTTCTGTCCTTATTCCAGACTGACTTCATTCCATTACTCTTTGAGCCACTTCTCCCTTACCATTCTTCTTATCTAACAAGTCAGAATGTCCCTTCTTCAATTCTGAGTTGAACATAATCTTGCCTTGCTCCCCTCATCACCTGTAGCCTTCTATGAGGTTCAGATACTATCTCCTCTGCATGTCAGACAGATTTCTCTCAACTCCTTGTAGCCTGTCTGATAGACTGTGGTGTATACTGTTAAGAAGGGAGGCAGGGATTCCCTTACCACTAAGGAAGTGTTAGAACAAGATAAAACTAGATCAGCCAACTCTAGGTCAGAAGAGTTCTGAGCATTCTGAGGACTATGAAGTCAGTAAAAATGCTATTGCCTTTTATTAGAAATGTAAAGATGTTATTTACCAGGATGTAATTTCAATTTTAAATGTACTCGAAACTGCAACCGATTTCATCAATTATATGTTTCAAAAGCTTGTTACATAAAGTAGGTTCAATTTGATGTACAACACATGAAAGCTGATCTTGAGAATTTGTCTAGTCAGGTATTAATTTACCTCTTTTGTAGTTCTAAATATTTGTAGAAAAGTAGTAATAAACAGAATTACTGAGGAAAAAGTCTGGCACAAAAAAACCCCACTATTTTCTATTTTCTATATCTAAAAGATGCTTTTAGGTTTATTTCAGGCTAATGAAGAACTTCTTTTATTTGGAAGCACTGTGTAAAAAGACACATGAATGAGACCTTCTTTGAAATATTTTAAGTGCTATACAAAAATACCAATAGATTAACCTCAATAGCAGCTATATAGTATCTCATGCAATCATATTATGGTGTCCTCTGTCATGTGTGACTGTGGCACATTGCTCTCATGGTGAAAGTGTCACAGAAATACAGAAGTTTCCTATTTGAAGAAAAACACCTTTGAAATTCCTCAAAGGAAAACAGAAATCATCCTGCAGAGATCTCCAAGAAGCAGTTCCAGACTTTCTACAGAAGATAGGAGCTTTAAAGAAACATAAGTGCAACAATACCCTTTCATGTGGAGTTATTGTAAGATATATCAGATGAAAAGTCACTGCAATTTCTCAGAAAGTAGTGGCCTAAGAATTCAGTGTTGAGGGATTAAATTAGTCATAGAAAGCATAAGATTGGTAAATGTGCTAAAAATTAATGCTAAGAGCCACAAAATATCATGTAAAACAATGTGGTTATAAAAGATGGTGTTGTGATTAGAAATGCTATTCTTTTTTATTTCATGTATCAGTGTTAAACATATTACAAAGACTGGTAGATTTAGGATGATACTATAAGAAAAGGCCTTTTCACTATAAGCCTTGATGTTAACACATAGCACACATACAAAAAAGGCTGAAATAATAAAACTCACTTATATCTCTCAATAGACATTTAAATTTAAAGGCAAATTCAAAATTTAAACTTGAAAATGTATTTTTAATGAATTTTTAATAGTTTGATGGTTTAATATCCAAATTGTACAACCGGAAAATGTATATTCATTTTCCTAAAGGTTATTGTACCAGAAAACCTGATTTTTTTTTTTTTTCTTCAGATGGATCTCTAGGATTCCAAGACTTACAAAATCATAATGAAGCTTGTGTAATTTTTGTAAAGCTGTGCTTGTATGTCCAAGTGTCTGCTTGTGTGTCCCTCTTCAATGAGGTCTCAACTTAAAAGACCTTGAATGCAACATTATAAATGTATCAGTCAGCGGAAATGCTTCGATCAGTGCTCCAGATGCGTAGGGCACACTTTTTGTTAATTACAGGGATCATGGATCTACTTGTTTAAGCAACACTACAAAATAAATTAGTTCTAAATTCAAAGATTCCATTCGGTGCTTTATCAATACATTACACTCATTATTTTGTGGAATACTATATATGGCAATTTTTTTCTATACATCAGAATAGAGAGAGTATCTCAAAAATCAAGTAATTAAAAATACAGCATTTCTGGGAAAAATGAAATAGCAAAAACAACAACCAAGCAACCACCACCAACAAAAAACCCCACAACCAAACAACAGAAAGAAATTTCAACACTCAACATAACAAAACTATATAAATTACAAATAACATTATGAAAATTCCAGGTACAACCTGTTGTACTTTCTGTGATAAAAAACCAAAACCAAGCAACCAACCACCACCAACAACAACAAAAGAAAAGAGGTAAAAAAAGCCACACATTTCTTTTAGCTTCTGTTTACTTTTTTTTCCTCTTATTTCTTATCCTTCTAGTGAGGCTACCTTCAACCATGTCTTTTCATTTGCACATTTCTACAACCATCCAGTTTCACTATCAATCCCTAGTAGCAATTAGTAAATGGGCTGAACTTCCAGTGGGACTGACTGTCAGCAGTTCCTCAGCAGTACTTTGTTTTGTTTGTTTCTATCCATAGTGATGCAACCTCCTTTTTTTTCTCCCTCCCATTTCCCACACCTGCTTCCCCAAAGCATCTTCATCTATGGAAAATCCACAGTAAAGACCTAGAACTTGTAGACGCAACTGAAAGCAAACAAGAACCATCACTGTTTACAGGGCAGGTAAGTGTCCTTTTATATACAGTGACTCTTCAGGCCTTTCTCAGTGCTTCATAATCCCATTTTCTGAAAAGCTTTTAATTCACAGTGGAGAAAATAGACTGATGTGATTTCGAGCAGAGGACAAAGAAAGACAAACTATGCTTATGGCTAAAACTATATCCAGGCTTAAAAAAAATAGTATTCTATCACAAAAAAATTAGATTTAAAACTGGATTTTAGAGTTACTAAAATATTGCTTGATAAGTGACAAATTTATGCTGTTCATTAATCACAAGCCTCTTCCATCACAATGTAGAATGAAGGACACAAATCACAGAATGATTATGCTCCCATGCAAACAAACACTTTAAACTACCAGGCAGTACCTATGAAAAAATACCTGACTTTAAAGTCATTTGTTCTGGTTCTCATTTCCTTCAGGTGAATAGAGAGGAATAAGGTCAAACTAGTGGTAAATATTCTTCCACACCCTCCCTACCTGTGAAATCAAGCAGAGGCAGGCACAGACAGGCATAGACATACTGCATTTTCTACCTAAATAACGAGAAGTAATGTGTCACTCTATAGCATCGCTATCATGGAACACAGCAAGATATACCTGATGAAAGTGTTGCACCAAGAACTGTTACAGTTTTTATAGTAAGGTAAAACTGGAAGCTGAGAAATATATTTGCAAATATAATGGACTTTTTATTCCAATAAACCATTCACAGTCCTTCAAAGAGCAACGTAGACTTAAGTAAAATTCTCATTAGTATTTCTATTAAGTGCTATTTTATACCACAATTCACACAACAAATAATCAAGTGCTAATATCATAAAGAAATAAACTTTTCCCCATCTCACTCATAGATCTGTATTTATGATTTAGAGGTTTAAAAGGGCACTAAATACAATGTCTGGAATACCTTTTCTCTTTGAGTAGGTCTATCAGAACAGAGAAATAACTTAGTTTCATAATAGCCAAGAAAGTAAAGTGATTCAGTCCTTCCTAATTACACTAGCTGTTTGTTGCTACAGACCAATTTTTCCTTATCAGGGGAAATTAAATCTTTAGTTTAGTTTCATTCACATTCTTACTTATTTATTATCGCTAGCGTCTTCTTGGTATAGAATCCTCAATCCACTCATTTCTATTGCAGAAAATTTCCTTAGAACTTCCATTTACATCAAAAGAAATAAAAATATGTTTTGATCCAATATCTTTTACTGTATTATCTGTGATGGGTTCCTTTTGTTTCCTCATTTGCTTGGATTTTTTTTTTTCCCCCAAGGTTTCTTCATTATGCCTGAAGCATGTCCTTGTTTCCAATGTCTGCTATGCAACTTTAATGTCCCTCAACCCAGTGGGACAGGCCTGGAGCCTGATGTTGTATTTACTGCATGAACAACAACTTAATTAAGTTGTGTTTTAGAAATATCTCAGTGCTTTGTTGCTACTGTTGCACTTGGGCATGTATCACATTGCTCTGACAAATGTATTGAGAGAATTGCTTTGTAGTTTGCCTTGTTTTTGGAACACTACTGGCTAAGGACCCTGGAACAAATTGTTTCTATTGCACAGCTGGGCATAATGCTCTCAGTTCCAAAAATGAGCACAAAAGAGTCAGGGTGAGGACCAAAGTTCCAAAGTTCTTTCAAGCCAGTGCACAATCTGAATTAGAAATTAGGCCCACTTCACTTCCACTGATATCTTGCATGCCTAACATAGGAGATTATATTTCTCCCCTCCCATCTCCCCTCCTCCTCCTTTAATAATACAGAAAAGGCAGAATAAAATTTCTTCTTCCATTCCTTTTTATATGTACAGGTAAAGAAGACAGAAAAAATAGATACAAAAGTACTTTATTATGCATTCTGTGAAAGCTGGACCAGATTTTCTGTTTTATTCAATTGCTTTGCACTTAGAGTGCTATATTCACTTGCATCACATAAGTATAAGTGAAACCAGTTGGGCTTGATTCTCCATCAGTTTTCAGCAAGTGTAATTATTTGGACAACACTACACTAGCTTTTTAGCCTTCCTTTGTTAGGCTCTGCCACTTTTATCCTCCTAGCACTGTGGTTTGTTCTCATTACCTAAAGACAGTAATTGAGTAAATGTCATTTTTATCTTAGTTCACATTCCCCTTGAACTCTGGCCCACAAGCAAGTAGGCTACCTGCCAAAGGAGTTTAGTGAATAAAATGCTTCTGTGCTTTTCTTGTACACTCCACTTTTGCTTCACCTGTTAAACCATCTCTGTCTCAATCCATAAGGCTTCATGCCTTTCACTTTCTCCTCATCCTGAAGGAGAGGAGAGTGAAAAGCAACCATGTGGATGGTTAGCTGCTGTCTGGGTTCAACCAGTCACAGATGTAGATATACAATGTAAGACAATAAAACAGATTAAACATTTATTTGATATGAGTCTTCTCCACCTCCATTATTTTTTTCATAACCATATGCTTTTTTTAATTCTTGTTGGTATTGCAGTCATGCTAGCTTTAAGTATACCTAGTAAATGAGAACCTGTCTTTAGTTCAAGCTGCGTGAGCGTGTTGACTGGACCAGGAGAAGATACCAATGTAAAACTAGTAAGGGAGTGAAGAGCTAGCTGTGAAATATGTGGAGTAAAAGGTAGCAAACAAACACAGATATTTTTGATATGTAAACCCTTCTGTACCAAACAAGATAGAATGGTTCCCACAGCAAATAAATCCCAAGAGAGCATCAAGTAAGAGATGTTACTTGAAAAAAACTGCTAAAAGTCTCAGAGGAAAATGTGACAACTGTTTCTTTTACAACACTTTAAGAGTTTTGTTTTTTTTTTAAGTAAGGTTTTATAATAAATGAAGGAATTAAATTTTAGCAGTTACAAATTCTTAAATGTTTTTAATATACCCTTTAGACACTAATTTGTGCCAGTCTCTTTCATGAACACTTGCCAAATTAGTCAAGTTGTAGCCTACTACTTTGTTACCGTGATGGATCACAAAATACAACTTCTAAGATATTTTCCTCCTTTTCCTTTATTTAGTATTAATATATACTTTAGCTTTCTTTTAAAGTAACATTAATCATAAAAGTTATTAAGTCAACTGAGAAAAAATGAAACTGCAAAATGTGCATGTGTAGGACAACAGTGCAGTGTAGATACTTTTGCATGTCTTTATTAATTATACTCAGAATTTGCAGCTCCATCTGGTTAGGTTAGTTTTCAAATGACTAAGGAAGTTCACACAGGAAGAGTTACTTACTCTTTTTTGTAGTCTTTGTACCTTTGAAATTTCAGTCACAGATATTCTCTAAACTTACTTTCAGTAAATTTACCAGCATACATATATGGAATGTAACCATATTACTTCCACCCACACACCTTCTCTTTGTAACAAAAAGACAAGAGTTGTTCCCACAGATTTTTTACTGTCTACAGCAGTCTTTGCAGACATTCTTTCCATTATCTGGAAAAGTACATCTCTGGTGCAATGGATGAATGTCAGTCCTGTAACTGGGACACCGAAGTTCTTAGGGCCTTAGTTTTTTCCTTGAATCGGACTTTACTTTTTTCCTTTGATTTAGCAGATGAAGATAGGTTTCTGAAAATATAATCTCTAATCTGACTCAGTTCTACCTGATAATTGTTATTGTTTAAAATTTAAAAGGCATGATCTTAGAACTCAAATCTTATCTATTGTTTCAGTTCTAACCAATTAAATACAAATCTTATAAAATGCAGCACACTGAACAATCTGGTGTTCATTATTTATTAAAAACCTAATTTTTATTTAAGTTATTTTATTACTGAAAAAAATATTAGTATATAGTTCAAAATGGGGTAGAACTCTTTCATATCTGACTTGCAGACTGTTGGGGTTTTTAATGCATTTTCCTCAAAAACTGTAACTCTAAAAAGATAACATTTTGTGATATCAATTTGAAGAAAGTCTTATGCTTGTTCTTAAAACTTTGTTATGACTTCTCAAATATGGCAGAATTTACCTGATAAATCCAGATATGACTAGGACTGATACTTGAAATATAATTTTAAGTATCTATGTGTTTAAGCAACAGCTGTATTAGCTTGCTCAAATGAAATATGGATACAACTAAATGCACTGAAATAAAAACATCTGTGCACAGAAACTGTAAAACCACATGTTTTTAAGCAGTAAGTTTATTAGTAGTGCATGTAGAAATACTGTAATTTTTTGTTTATCTAAGTATGGTTACCACGTTGCTGTGCAATTTCTTCTAGGATCCTTAGTAAGAACTGGTGATTTCTCTCTCTAACATTGAATTGTTGCATAAAAAGGCAAAAAGATTCTGAGATTTTCAGTTACTGACATGGACACTTCAATAAGCTGTTCAAAAGTCTTTGAGAGTACATCTAATAAAACCTTTTCATTCTTAGATGTGATATGTAACTGCATCTTAAAAGACAAACTTCTGAAAACAACACTGTAAACAAGCACAAGTTATGGCATTCAAATCAAGTACAACTGCATGAAAACTTGTATTGCACAGAACGTTAGACTAGCTAGTCTAATGATCCTTTCTGACCTGATAATCAATGAATAGGTGAACCTTCTCCATGATCTGAATTTCATTCCCCATTACAAATCTACACCATGGAAAAGTACTGGAAAACTATTGGTAGCAGATAATAATATATATCTTCCTAATTTTTAAGAAAACCTTTAGAACAATCTTTTTGTTACTTGACAGTTAAGAATATTTATGTGTTTCTAGCTAAATGTTTCTAGGCTTTTCACATATTTTATAGAAAATGACTCCTCTATTTTTTTAAAATTTTTTTCTTCCAAAAGCATTTTATATCTTTTCTCAAAATTTGTTTGGCAGTTTTTGCAAGTGCCTAAGAGTCTAATTTCTGTAATGATGCTGGAATTTGTAATGTGATCTTTGAAAGAGGAAAATTTACAGTAGAATATGATGAATTTTATGTAGCAGTTATGCTATGTGCGTTGATAGGCAGATTTGGCGAACAGACTGGGAAAACTTGGGTAATAATAGCAGATAATTATACAATTAGGACATTCATTACTCAAATCTCATAATTCAGTTACAAAAGGACAGTAATGTGGGGGAATTATATATGGGACCTAGAAAGTTCAGTTGTGTTTGTTATAAACTTTTGTGATTCTGATTCAGCTGGTGGGTGTTTTAGGTTATTGTGATCTTTGTTATTTATGCTTTCTTATATCCATGTTGCCAGCCATTTTAGAACAGCAGAACAATCTGTCTGTGAAAATACAGTATGTAGATAACTCTGCTATGTACCTACTTAAATGTAATGGTCATTGATTTCCTATATGAGAAACTCTGGGTTTTTTTATAATACATGTAAGGTGTCATGTCAATTCTGTAGTTATTTAAAGCCCTGTGCCAAAACTACAGACTATCCTGAATAGATTGTTGGCTCAATACCTTCTCAAAATTGTACTTAGAGCAGGAAAATTTAGCTGATTGGGACCTTATTTGTACAGCCCCAGGAGTCCAAGACAAGCAGAAACTCATTCTTAATGATAACTGTTCTCTCAACATATTCAGGATAAACCAATTGTTCGGTGCCTACAGAAATAAAAAGCTGAACATTATCAGGGTTACCATTTTGTTTCTTATTCTATTGTTTTCCTTTCTTTAGTTATTAAAGAAGTTGAGCTGCAAGGAGAAATTTTTCATCTGTCCAAAACACGTGTTATCCCATTAATTAAAGAAAAAACTTGTGAGGGGAAGGACTGGATTAATCTTAATGGAAGAAACAGCTGTTAGATTGAGCTCAAATGGGTAAAAATCTCAAACATGATATACTGAGACAATAATCCTGTTTATAAACATATTTGTCTACAATTTAGACAGGTGACACGGTAAAACCAAATGCATCTGAGCTTCTTAATACAATCCATATATTACACTATAAGCCACCGGACTTCTAAGAGTGAGTCACAAAGCTACTTCTTTTTTTCCTATTTTTTTTTCCCCTTATTTCTCTTAGGAAACTAGTTTATTGCAGTTTGGAACCAAGTATGCTTTTTTTCCAAGATTTTTTATACTTTATTTTGTTGTTGACATAATGGAGATGTGAAAACTAACATAGGGATGCTGTGGATGGCTGCAAAGCTGGTGCTTGCTTCTCTGTGGGGAAATAAAAGGTCCTGAGCCACTTTCAACATACTTGTTACTCTCCAAATTGGGTATTATGATAACTACTTAAATCAGTGATGCCATATGCCTCACCATTCTGAAATCTTTATGACTTGCAATGTAAAAATAATTTGCTAAAGAAATATTTTTCAGAACTAGTGTATTTCTTTAAAAAGCTAAATATTTGTGGTTATGTATCTAGATATTTGCATTTATAAAGCTTTGATCTCGTCCTCCTTCCAATAAGATGAAAATTAATTTCTGAAGCATATTCTGTTTGTGTTCTGCTACAGTCATGTATGTACATGGCAAAGATACAAGACACAAGGGAAACCTCTGTACAGGTTTGACTTCAAAGAGGTGGTGTAGGTTTCAAGTCACACTAAAAGTGTTGACCACCACAGACCTCCATATTAAGAATGTTGGAGATGCAGTCTTGCCTTCTAACCTGCAGTCATGAAGCTAGATTTTCCTTCTATCATCAGAATTTCCAAACATGGTAGTAAAAGAGGTGGGTGCAAGGGAAAAAGTCATAATTCATAAACCTTAGCTTAGCTTCTCTTGAGGCAATGCCAATGTGGAGGATGCCTCAGTCACTACCTTTTAACAATGATTCCTATTGAACGATCTAGCATGGAATGATACTGGAAGATGGAAGCTTCCATACTTTCTGCTTAGTGATAATTTCTAGTGAAGATTACTAAATTAGGGGTCACATTTGCCCATAGAATCACAGAATGGTAGGGGTTGGAAGGGACCTCTGGAGATCATCTAGTCCAGCCCCCCTGCCAATGCAGGTTCACCTGGATCGGGTTGCACAGGAATGTGTCCATGTGAATTTTGAAAGTATGCAGAGAAGGAGACTCTGTGATCTCACTGGGAAGCCTGAGAGGTTGTGGAATCTCCTTCTATGGAGATTTCAAGATAGCCTAACAATTCCCTATAATAATAATATTCCCTATAATATAATATTGAATTAATAAATTTATTACAGTGCAATAAAAATGAAAAGTAGATAGCATGTAGAGATAGAAAAAGATATGGCAGAAAGCTTAGTGTTACTGAAGTATATTGTACATAGAATATACATGTAAGTGACAGAACTTGTTTTATGATACATAGTTTAATTTCTGGTTACAGAGCACCAATTCCCTTCCCAAAACTCTCTTGCTATTTTGCACATCAGCTGTATTCTTATAATTGAAACTCAGTCTTGACAATTTGTGGCATATTTCCAGTAGCATCTTGTTTATATACTCATGGTACCCAGATTTGCATTCTGTGCCACTAGAGTAAATATCTCAAATCCATAAACTGTGAATGTATTTTAAGATGAATACTCAAGATTTGGATTACTTTGGGGAATTAAATGCAATAGACATTGGCATAATCCATATTAACCATTCTTTTGGAGTAGTTTATTTATAAAATGTCAGTGCAGCTAAAAGTAATGTGTTTTGTACATGGAACCTACTGAAATCAATGATATATTACCAGAATAGTGCATGCATAATAAAATTAATTATGAAAAAATATGTACATCCACAACAGTTATTTTATTAATATAAAAATTAATCTGCACACATTTTTGTTGAAATATTTAACACATTCTAAGGTTAAAGCACAAAGATTTTTAGATGCCTGTGTTCACTCTTTGGTTGGTATTGACATCCATAATGTCATCACTGAGCTGCTTTGTGGACTGGTTGGTATCTAGAACCTTCAAGTTGCTATCTGCCATACCCTTGTTTGTGTCTGTCAGATGTCAGGCATGCTCCCTGGCCTTAATCAATTCATTACCATCTGACACTGGAATAATTAATGTTTCAAATCACACCAGCTCCCAATCCATACAGCTTAAATTGAGAAACATCCTCCTACCTTTTGGATACTCTAGTGATGCTTTCATGGTTTAGACTCATTCCAATTCAAAAACTTTAGAATGATGGATGACTACTTTGTTTTAAGATTGAAGTATTTCTTACCACAATAAATGTTAGAAGAAATTAAAATATTTATTACAAAATCCAAAATATATGATGTACAGCGAAGTGGCAGTTATGATAGAAATAAATCTTAAATATACATACTTTTCTTAAAATATTATCCGATTCCAAAGCTTTCTCTTTCCTTCTCTGTAAACAACTGATGGATTGTGAAAACTTACCCAAATCCATTTTGCAAATTCCCCTGGACTGCAATTTCAGTCTTTTAGTAAATTTGGCTTCCTTCTGTACTGCATCCCTTTCTTGACATTCTATTGATATCATCCTCTTTATTATTTGTTTTTAATTAAGAAAATAAAAAGTCTTTTACTTATTTAGTATCTTTGTTATCACCTCAGGTTGTGTACTGTCCTAACCACTTAAGAAATTCTAAGAGCTCTTTGGTACACAAATTGCCATACCTTAAGCTTGACTTCACTTTTCTGTCTCGAGAAGCAATGCTCTATTTTCATCATAAAACCTCTCTGTATACAGGATTCTGTGGGACTGTATGAATTGACAAGTTTACTTCAATTAAATCTGGAAATGGAGTTAGTGGATACTACTGATACTAACTCCTGACTGAAACCAGAGAAAAAGGCTATATCTGTACTTGAAAGTAAAAGAGAGTTGGGGACCAATCCCTTGTCTCAGAGTTCATGTGAAAATGACTGTCTTTCATCAGCAATGTTTAGAGCATATTGTCACATAGCTAAGAGAAACTGGATGCACTAGCACTTATTTAATTCAGTCTGGGTCTCCTTTAGATCCCAGATGAAGCCCACACAACCACAAAACATGATTTTGTGCATTTTTTTTCATGTAAAATGTTTAGAATCATGTATTTATACAGAGGTGTATTTTAATGGTATAAATCTGAAATTACATGCTGCATGCAAAGCAATCATAATTCCCCTTGAAAATTACCCCTTTCAGCTGATATCCCCTGATCAGAGCTCGGCCATGTTTCTGTGAGCCCTTGTTGACAGGAGCAAAAACATGTTCAGCAACTAAGCTAATATTGTCTGAGTACTGTGGATTTTCACTGCTTGACCTTCCAGTGTGACTTTCTCAAAAGTACAGTAGATTTCGTTTTATAATAAGTTTGCAGAGATCAAGCTTTAAGGATATCAAATAGTGTTGATTTTTAAATAATTATACTCCACCAATTTTAGCAGATGAATACAAATCCTTAGACAATAATATCTTCAGAACAAATTTTTGTTGGATGTAGTTTCCATGCAATGTAATACAACTGGACAAGTTCTTTTTCAGTATTGATTATCATTAGGAATTTGTGAGTGTTTAAATGTTTCATTCTCTGGAGTCATTTACGGGGAAAAGTATTCATCCTCAGATGAGTGTGCTAGCCATTAAGCACTCCACTGAGTGCTCTGTAGTAAATGTCTCTCAATGACTTCTGTTATAAGTATGATAGATTAAAAGCATAATTAAATATCAATTGAGTAGATCATCTGTGTTTCGGGGTTGTCTTTTTCCCCATTTTAGGTGTCACAGCCACTGAACTTTAAAACAAAAGAAGGAATCAGTCCATGAAATCCCATCTGCACAGGAACACAAGTGTCTAGGTCTGTCTAGCCTTGCAGTATTCTGAAAGACATTTAACCTACATTAAGAAAGACTATACTGAGTCATCCTCTAGTGGACAAGCCTTTATATGTGTACAATGAAAAGAGGTAAGCAGCTCACTAAGATGTCCTGGATTTCACTTTGCAGGTCTTCAAAATGCATATATTTCTAGATTAGCTTTACTGAAAACTTAGAAATTCACTATAGGTGGCCTGGATTACCTCGCTGCCAAATTAGGTGTAATAGATATCTCTCTCAATATCTTGCCTCTAATGCTGCATCCTGTTTGGAATCAAAATCTAAAAGTGGTTTTGCTTGCTTTCTGCAAAATGACCATGAACTGGCCCTTAATACTGAATTTAAATGTGCTAACCTTATTCACAATCATCTTTAAATAACAAAATGGTACAAAAAGGCAATTAACATAAATTAAAACATAAATTTTAAACAGCCAGCTCTTAAAAAAATTCTAATCAGACACCTACTGACTCGAATCTAATCCTGCTGCCACTGAAGTCAGGTCATACATTATTTTAATTTCTTCTAGCTAGCTTGCTAGTTTCTAGTTCTTATAATAGCATGTATCACTACAGCATCTAAGTGCCACTGAGGAAACAGTAAGTGCTCTAACAACAAGCTAGTGATCCAATTTTTTCTCTCTGCTTCTGTTAAGGCAGTTAGAACTAGGAATATATTTTTATTTATGGTGTTTCAAACCACATCTTATATCTTTTTTTTTTTCCTCATCTTCTATTTTAACTCCTCTTCTATTCCTCAGTGTCACCTTCGATGATATTTGGAGAAGTTTATATTTTAATTGAAAGAGTGTTACATTTAGGTCTGGTGAGATGAAGTTTTGGTCCTTTTGTTGAGAAAGTGATGTACCACTTTTTTTTAGTCTTCCCCAATATCATCATAATGGAAGTTTCTACAGAAAACTGTTGTAAGAGCAAGTCACGTACAATGTGAGATGTGTCCGGCATTAGAGATCAACAGAAATTCATTCTGAAGGTGGCTGATATGGGATGACTCTTTCAGGAGGGAGGAGAGGATGGTGGGGTTTTTTTGTTTGTTTGGGTTTTGGTTTGTTTTGGTGGTTTTTTTTTTTTGTTTGTTTTTTTTTTTGTTTGTTTGGTTGTTTTTGTTTTTTAAGTTATACATTTACCTGGGGAGATGCTTACATTCCTAATTTCCTTTTTTTTTTTTTATAGTGCCAATACCAAAAAAGGCAACTATTAACACAGTTCTAGGAGAATGCCAAAATGTGATGATCTATCACTACTACAGTGAGATTGAAGGGTATCTTTTGTTAGCCACTACTGAAAGGAATTATTAATTCTCAGTAAAGATTCATCTGGCAATATTGTCTGAAAGAAAATAGGAAATGAAAGAAAACAGGGAGCTCACTTGAAATCCACAACTTAAAGACATTTTATTAAGAATTTAAATACAGTGTAGCTGGTGGAAGATAACACCAGAGACATATACTTAAGAAGCTTCAAAGAATAAGAGAAAGATGCAAACAATAAAAGCTTTTAGGTTAGTTTAAGGAGAGTAAAATAGGCTGCTTAACCACCACAAATACATAAATTTTTATGTGCTAATTAAGACCAGTGACACCTTGAGTCTTCTGTTTATGTACTTTGCACTGTGCACAGCACAATTTAGATTCTCACAGTTGTTACTAAAAGTGAGTCTTATTCCATTAATTAATCTTTGCTCATTATCTGGAAGGCAGTCTTCCTGTGAACAGGAAGTCAAAGGAGAAGATATATCGTTAGTGAAGGTTTTAGAACAATTTGCAGGAAACTGAAACATTAAATATTTTCTACCCATAGTGAAGGTTTTTGATCTGTAACAATAAATGTCTATATACAATCTTGAAATAAATACATGAGAGTTTCCAAATCTAGTGCATAATAGAAAATGTCATTCACACTAACCAGCTGCTTTCTCATAGCTTAAAATAAATTAAGGGGTGTTACCTAGAACATATGGGTTTATGATGATCTAAATATTCTTCCAAGATTATGAAAAAATACTTCTTGTTAGAAAATAAAGATGTAATTACAACATATTAAAAAGGATAAAGTGGGAAAAAAGGCAGCTATACAAGTGTGGTTTGAAATCATTTAATTCTGTTGAAGAAAGCCTACATAACCTACTTGATACAGGGTCTGCAGTTGTCTCTCCCCTTCTTGCCCTCTTCCTCTCTCTGTGTATGTTGTATAGTTACATAAGATATATAGCACGAAAATATATAATGTGTTCAACTATATTTTCTTATGGTGAAAATATGTACTTTACCATTATTCTATCAAAAAATTAGGGTATGGAATCTAAACCTACGTTACATCTGACTTAAAAGTAAATATGTAAGACATAACAATAGAGAAACATGACAGGAACATTTAATATTCATAATCACATATATAACAACTTCTGGAAATTAATTGTAGGTGTTGCACTTTAAAAAACACATTTAAAAAATCTGTACACCTGTGGGTCTGCCACTGAAGTAACAAAATGATAATTATGTCTCTTTAATAACCACATAGTTCTGAAAAATACACACCAAAACATATACATTATTTGCCAGTTAGAAAGGACAATGAAAGGCAAAGAGGAGGGCACAAAGAAATGCAAAACTCCAAGATGACAGGATGTAGCAGATATGCTTTGCCATATATTTTGTTAAATAGGCAGGCAAACAAAGCCCTCTCTAGCTCATTTATTTCCTATTAACAGAATAATGCATATAAGCTTTAGGAAGTACTAAATTTCTTCCCAAATATATCACTAGTATGTACCTATCAAACCTTTGGCTAAAGTATTTCTAATTCTTCCTCTCAGTGAGCATATGATGAGAGTTTAAAAATAGATTAGAATATGTTTAGAATCTCGTCTATTTAAAATCTCAAATTGTTATGATGGAAGAGCTTAATGTTGGTATTTATAGGACTCATTAAATAATATGTTTAATGTGTTGGTATATTTAAAACATCTTTTGATCTGGAAGGATAGTTATTGAAATTGTAGCAAAACCAGTCAATAATAATAATCTTTGAAAAGAGGTAGCAATGTATGTTACTGGGTAATACTGTGAAAGCAAAGCTAAAGTAGATATATAACAAATAATCAATATTTTTGAGAATGGGAACTATTGATGTTCTATACTAATAACAGCTATATTAGGCATCATTATGAAATGTGTATAAACCCTCACAGTAGAGAAGGTCCAAAGAAATACTTATTAAAAATAATACTACTATTATGAGTTATCCTGTAAAGATGTAATCTTCAGCATGTTACATGAAAAATAAAATAATAAAAAAAAATTAAAACCAAAAAAAAATATGGGAAGGTTTCAATAAAAGATAGAACTTTAAAAATTATAGAAAAGACTATCACTGTTTAAATCTGGTGGTGGATACCTCAGGTTGTGTGCTCACTATAAGGTTATTAAAGCAACATGATTTTAAATAGCCACCCAACATTTGAATTCTCTACCATTCATCATGTTTTCAAAGCAACTTGGATTAATAGGACATAGTTTAAAAAGTAATGCATATTTCAAATGTTCCTGCTGACTTGGTCACTGCTAATATAATAGATTTAATGTTGGGGTTTTTTTTAGTAAAGGACATAAATAGTGGTGCATTTCAGTAAATAAAATTTTGCCATTTGTAGTATAAGGCCGTAGACTTTGCACTGACCTGACTCTGTAAGGTCTCAGCACTGTTCTGAGCTTATCATATCCTGGATGATATAGCTCATCAGTACATCCAGTGGACTTCAGAGAGCAATTAATCTCACCCCAAAATGGATATTTACATTTGACCAGACAATTCATGGTTGCTTTCATTATCTTATTACAGATTTCCCCCATGTACTGTAGATGTGTCTCACTGCTCCCTTTCTGATTTGGCAGCCTGCCAACTGTCCTTGTGACAGTGTAACATAGCCAGTGTTGGGAGACAGAAACCATCTAAATCATTCCTAGGCAGACCTTGATATTTCCTGATAAAAGAAAATAAAGAATTGTAGGTAGCATGAACTTTGTCTGAGCTCAATCTAACTAAAAAGGCAATACAGTTACACAGACAGGTCTGGCAAAACTTCTCAACTTTTAGGCTTTTAGGATTTGCCAATTAATCTAAGTGTAGATCTGATCAAAAGGAATAGGAACACTTGCCTGGGCTTTAATATATCTTTAAAAATATCTTTAACATATGCTGTAGTTTTGCTATTTAACATAAATCTTTCCACACAGTTTTGTGCTCCACAAATTTTTATGTTCTGAAAAACATAAAAGAATACCTTGTAATATTTCATGTCCATAAGTTTATTACGGAAAAAATGGAGAAAAAATTATAAAAGCAAGACAATCTACAATAACTCAAAGAAGCATAAAATATCAGAACTGGTATCAATAGGTGGATGCAAATTTTATGGACATATATTTAGAAAGTTATAAAAAGATTTTCTATATAAAAGTAACAATACTGGATATACCATTAACAGGACTGGATTTTCAGGTATTTGCTTATTATGCTTATTAACATTGCCTATTTCATAAATTATAATCCTAAACTCACTAAAAATAAGAAACCAGACATTAATACAGAAGTCATTTACACATATGTATCTTATTAATCATAAAATTAGTGAACTTAACTTTAAACAGTTAAGAAATACACCTAGGGAATAAATCTATTAAATGTTTACAAAGGTATAATTTTAGTGAATAAGAATGGTATCTGGTAACATAAATATATGGGTCAGATCGTGTAATTTGTCATAGTTCTGAAGTAATTTGAATAATATTTTTTTACTGTATGAAAATGTTTTCCTAAACAGTTTTTTTCTTGGTAATAATATTTATTGTTTCTTGTCACAAGTTTATCTACAATTGTCTATTTTACCTGTCATTATACAGAATTGTTTTGTGTGGTCTGAATTTTGTTTAACTGTTTGCCATCCAATAACTTCCAACAACAGCTATGTTTTTAACTCTGCAATCAGTTTTACCTATGTGATTCCCATTAAAGTCAATGGGAAATACACCATTAAAATCCTTGTTTGCCACTTGGAAAATTTATGAGCAAGAAACTGAAAAGTTCAGAGTCTACAAAAGAGTGTTGTTATACTTACTGAGTATTCAGTGGCTCAGCTTGCTGAGCTGCAATCTGCATGCTTCACTGGACACTGTAGTTTTGTAATTGACACTGCTGGTTACCTCTAAAACTATCATACACCAGTTCATGGGCCCTGGGATAATATGGAATGGGCCTCAATATGCACACCTGTTTTCAAATTAGAAAGGAAAACTCCAAGAAAAAGGAATATACATCATTAAAACACCTTAATACAAAAGACCAAAAAAGAGTTCCCTTGCTTTTAATATCCAGACAGAAAAAAAGCCTAAGGATACTTTGCAGCATATAAAGTACTTTTGTTTATTTTTCTGGCATCCAAGGAATGAGAAATACAGAAACATAGAAACATAGAAATGTCTGGGTTGGAAGGGACCTCTGGAGGTCATCTAGTCCAACTGCCCTGCTGAGAGCAGGGACATCCTCAGCCAGAGCATGTTGCTCAGAGCTTCCTCAAGCCCCACCTTGAATGTCTCCAGGAATGGGGCTTCAACCACCTCCCTGGGAAAACTGTTCCAGTACTCCACCACTCTCATGGTAAAGAATTTCCTCCTTATTTCTAATCTAAATCCACTCCTTTCTAATTTAAAACCATTGCCCCTTGTCCTTTCACTCCAGGCCTTTGTAAACAGGCCCTCT
>JANIJG010010918.1:0-17472 GCA_024611175.1 Megaceryle torquata | reverse complement strand
CCCCGCTCCCCTCCCCTCCCGCCGGCCGGGCCGCCGCCGCCGCTGCCCCGGGGACCGCCCGAGCCCCCGCCCCGGGACATCGGCCGCGCCCTCCCACCCCGTCCTGCCGCTCGCCCGGCAGCAGTCGGGCGGCTCCCGCTGCACCCCGCCGGGCCGAGCAGAATGGCCTTGAGGGGCAAGCTCCCGGCGCGCTGCCCCTAGAAACAGTTCGGGGGGTGTCGCGCACACACCCGCAGAGGCCGGTGCCCACAGCGAACGGCCACCTGCTCAGAGATGAAGCTTTAAAACCCCGTTGCAGGGTAGCTGCCTAGAGCTGCTGCGGAACAAAGATGCAGCCCCAGAAATCCTGCATAAAGATGGCGTTAGGATTCCTCTGCCTCCCCACGTACTCTGCCAAGGACAGAGATAACTGATGTACTGGTGCTGTCTCAACACAACAGGCTTTGCTGTTCCCTTACCTGCTGGTCTAAAGAGCCACCCCGCATCCACCAACAATCTAGCTGTCAACACTGACTCCGCTCCTTGGGATGGGGCTTAGGTTCCCAGCTCCTTTGCTTTCACCTTAGTTCAGAACCAAGGTCTGGAAACATGCTCAGCTTATACACCTATATAATTTTTTTTTTTTAGGTCCAGGACAGACTTGCAGGATCTTCACGAGCATAGCACAGCAGCCAGCCACTCCCTCCACATCAGCCAAACATCGAGCTCGTCACCATCCAATGTTAACAGCAAAATGCAAAAACTCTTTATTAAAAAAGCAGAGCAAAATCCAATACGAAAAAATCACGAACACAAACCCAACAGTTTCTTTTTCCTCTTAAAATATGTACTGCGAGTTCATTTCTCCCACTGCAGACTCACCAGAGAGCCTAGAGGGAGGCTCTCTTACCACTGCCCTGCCAGAGGTCTCCACTTCCTCTGATTCAGACCCTCACATCCCTTCCTTTCCTCCATGACACATGAGGACTTGCATTGCTGGAAAAGTGAAGCACCTTTCTCCCCTTCGTGCTCTGAGAAGCAATTCCCAGGGGCGAGTCAGAAGCAACACTCCTCACCAGGGTAAGGCCCAGAAAACAGCACTCAGCTCCAGGATCCTGAGAAGCCAGCAGGACAGTTTTGCCATTTATCATAGTGGAATGAAATCCTGTTGCGTTTTGGCCACAAGAACTCTAGCCAAGGGCGGCAGTTCACAGTGAGGAAGCACAGATGCCGACCCCCGACAGTCCACCCCTTCCATGCCAGTCAGTGTTGTAGAGGCTTGAGCCGTGGCCAAAGCCCAGCTGTCCAACAAGGATACCGACGGTGACTGCACAGCAGCCCCCTCTGCACAGCTGTTGTGTGTATTACGAACGCACACCCACTGGCCATGGCTACAGCCAGAGCCACGGAGGAGGAGCAGGGTAGAGAGCCAAAGTGAGCCCTGTCAGCTGCTGCTTCCATCTGTAAGCACTGGGTTTAAAAACACAGGTGGGCAAGATCTGGTGTTTTCAGCAGCTTTGGGACCCAATGAGCACAGTAAAGGGCTCCCACCTACAGGGAACTGTAAACACTGCTGCCTGTCATTTATCAGGTTTCCCTCTGAACAGCCCCGACATCCAAACAAATGCCTCAGAAGGACCACTGCACCAACCTGCTGGCAACAACAGGGTGTGCTGACAGACTGCTGCTGTGTAAAAGGCCACAGAAACTACTCCAAATGCTGTAGCAGTGCAGGGAAAGGGCTTCACATTATGAACACAGACCCACGAGCCTCTATGCCAGCCCTGGATAGTTGTTCCCCCCTCTCCTTTATGTGGTCAGGAGCAAGATTTCTGAAGAGCAAGAGCAATTTTCTGCATTTGCAAGACTTTGCGTTACCCCACTCTAACAAAACTGTCTCACTTAGAAAGAAGGGGCTGTACCTGAGTTGTTCACCCTCTTCCTGACAGCAGGTATCTGGATTCTTTAAGCTACAGCCTCATTTCCTAGAACTGTGGGTTCCCAAGGGGGAGCCCTGCACATATGCCATGATGGCATTCTGCAAGAAACTCGCTCGTTGGGCCTCTTCTTCCCTCATTCTGGAGATGTCAGCCTCTTTCATTCTCAGCTTCTCCAGCAGCATAGAGATTTCACCTTCTTTATCCAGCAGTGCCTCACGGTGATTATTTGATAGGGCTGTGAAAGAAGAGCAGCATTAGTAAAGAAAATTATAGTGTCCCTAGAATAAAGGGGACAAGACGTTACAGGCACAGCCAAAGGCAACGGAAGCAGGACAATCAACAGGCACATGACAGAAGCTGCACGAGACAACATGAGAGGTTTTGCACAGACAAGATGTTAACACTTCACTGTGCAGGAAATCCAAACATTTTGCTTGCTGTGCAGCTTTAGGCAGTTAGCTGAGCCTTGGTCCCTATAAAATGAGGTCAAGAATCCCTGCAAATTTATCAGGACAGAAGGTACGACTCGTGGCTGTGCGCACAGGCAGGAAGCACCATTGCTGCTACCTGTACATGTAGCTCTGTTCCCAGCCCACTGTAGGGTAACAGCATTACCATCTGAGAAGTTGTTCCTGTTTAGCAGGAAAGGATCCATCACCTTTCAGCTGTCTCTCCAGAGCTGCAATCTTCTCTCTCAGCCCATCCTGTGCTGTGCGTTCAGCCTGCAGGTGTCCAATCTGCTCCTGTAATTCCACTTTCACTTTATTCACTTCTGTCACTTTCTCCTCTTCCTTAGTGTTCAGGTCCTGACACACACAGACAAATCCCATCAATAGCCAAATAACTTCAGCAACTTGCTCTGCCCCTGTGGTGACCTACTTCAGTCCAAATCACCTGCTGGAGTTCCTCTAGCCGCCTTCTGAGCCCATCAGCATGCAGGCTCAGCTGACTGGCTTTGGCTTGGGCCTCAGAAACCATTTGTTTTTGCTTAAGGCAGCAGTTCTGAGCTTCATCCCTTGACTCAGTCATCAGCCGCAGCTTCTCTTCTAGGTGTTCTAGTCTCTGCTGCTGTAAGGCACAAAGGAAAAGGAAAATACATCAGTCCCATTCTATTCCTGTGAAGGGATTCTACCCTTGTTCTTCCCAACACAGTGACCCCTTGGCCGAGTCAACTGGCACCGAAGAGCAAGCACATGACTTAGCCATAATAGATACAGCACTTCCCCCTTGCATTCAGGAGTGCATCTAAGCTGCTTTCTGTTGCCACGGAAAACATTCTGATGGAGATGCTGCAACACCCAGCTCACTAGGTGAGAAACAGGGGCACGTCCTTGGTAGCAGCACCAATGCCACTGCCTGTGTTTACCACTTACGCTCTATCTTCACTTCCTCCATATCCCAAATGGCTTTGAAACACCACCGTCTGCAGCTAAGCAACTGCTGTGTCCCACCACACACGCACGTGGCAGCTGTTGTACGTTTGTAGCTCAGTACAGCATCTTCTTTTGTGATGTTACGTAAGTGTAAACATTCTAATAGTTTGGGTGTATTTTCCACATCCCTTGTTCTCTTTCACAGGGTGTTGATTCACTGCCATTTTGACAAAGTTCAATTCTACAATTACTTATTTTATCCACCAGCAGCATCCACCTGTGGAAATTCCGCTGAGTCCAGAGAAATGGGAGCAGCCCACGAAAGCTGCTGTTAAACAGAAGGATCGACATCTGGCCATTAACTTCAAAAGCCATCGACTTAAATGGAATCGGCTATGACAATATCTACATCAAATCTGTTACTACTGGAAAGCACAAAGCAGGCAGAGATAGTGGTTACATTCTGGAGTGAAATTCAAAGTAGACTTCTCAGGACTCCTTCCTCAAAAATCATGCTATTTGCAGGCCAGTTAAACCCAGAGTGGAGAGTTACTCAGCAGCTCCCCAAGAAAAAGACAGGCTAGAGAGCCAAATCCACTCCTCCCCAGGGAGGCAGGGCCCACAGACAGGTCTTGTCCTTACCGACTCCAGCCGTGCCTGATTCCGGACTTTTATTAACTCCTCCTCTGCCTGACCTCGCTCAGCAAGTGCAGCTGCTTTGACTTGGCTCAGCTCCTGCCACAGAAACATGAAAGATCATTCCAGATAGAGAACCTGCATCACTGCAACACTGACCAGAGAACAGCAGCAGCTTCCAATCGCAGGCTACAATGTGACACAGCTGCCTGTCTCACTCAGGGGCAGGGAAAACAAACCCAGATTACGTACCTTTTCTCACCCCAAGACTGCCATCTAAATTCAATGAGAATTTCAGTTATATGAAGGCAAGTAATGAGTGACGCTTTCCAAAGACAGGGGACTAGGAGAGGGCAGTGCTGGATCTTGCTGGGGGAACAGATAAGGAGAAATATGCTACACTACTTGGGACCACATGGGAAACCTGTGAAGTCAAATCCTGGTAATAATCCAGCCATGTTCAACAGAATCTTTTTTTTTTTTTTTTTCCCAATCAGAATCTACAGGTCTCTCCTTGGAACCTTCTCCTTCCTTAGTCCAAAGCAGTAAAAATAATTTTATCTGATAAACTGCTGTTTTCTGTTCCTCCCTACAGCCATTACAATCTTTACATAGGTTGGCAATGGAAGACTCCACAAATCTCACTGGCAGCCTTCTCCTGCCACCGCTACCTGAGCATTCCGATGCACCTGGAGCATCCATTCTCACCTCCTCCAGAGCTATTCTGATGGCCTCCAGCCTCTGGATCCTGTCCTGCATGGAACGTTCACTGGCCTCAATGTGCTGTGTCATATGATCCACCTGCAAAGCAGCAGACACCATTTAAGCAAGTGCCAAAAAACACTCCTATCTCCAGGCACAGCAGCATGGCCACTGGGCATAAAGAGGAGCATCCTCTCATTGACCCACCTACCACCAAAGAAAAACCCTTACCTGCCTCAGAGCTCCACTAGGAAGCTGTAATATGTATAGAATCTGCCCTCTAGAAACTGGGAACTTTAGACAAAGATCCCTTCGAGGCCAAGATAAAAGATACAGTCCAAGCTCTCACCTTCAAGTGGCATGAAACACCAGATTCATTTTTGGTTTAGTGTGGCTAAAAATCTTCCTAACCTATATCTTTTCTTACAAGTTTTCAAAATCTTTAGAGAAATCAATTGGTACAATTTTATTTTTGAGTGATAATAAACACTCCAAATAGAGTTGTTACAGCCTCTTGTTCTGTCCCTGTTCAGACAGAATCCCTCTGAAATGTAACAGAGAAGGAAGTAGCAAGCCAAGCTCTGGGAAAGGATTGGTTGAATAAGCCACATCCGTCTGAATTTGCTCCATTAATGCACCTTTATTTCAGCGAACATGACAAGACTGCTTATTCATAATCACTGTCTGCAAGACTGACAGGGGCCAGCCTCCAAGCCTCTTTTCTAGAGTCACACACCACTCTGGCCCATACTCTTGCAAGCTACATCATCTCACTATCTGGTAGAATGTCTTGTGATTGCTTTGCTTGTAGAAATGGCCTATTATTCACACTAAGTCTGAGTCCACTAATTCTTAAGCTCATTAAGAGCATCTGACTAGCAACATTAACCTCCAGTGGCACCTGTATGTCAGGACCAAAGAGAGACTAACCTCAGGATGCTGCAAAAGCCCCATTCTTACCTCTTTTACCCGAAGGGATTCCACGTCTTCAAGGCTTTGTTTAAATCTTCTCTTCTCTATTTCCAGGCGTTCTGCAGATTAAAAGCAGGCGTATCACAATTATGGCATTCCTGCTGCTCAGCCTGTATCACAAACTCTTCTACTCTTTCTCCTTGTCTGCCTTGCACCACTGACTCATGGACAGTAATCCCAACCCCTAGGTGTCCATGAATTGTTTGTGCTTCTCCACTCACCCTCAGCCTGCACAGCCCGCAGCTTCAGCTCTGCTGTTGTGTTGGTCAAGTCTTGTTTTACCTGGAATAGCTGATCCTGCTGAACTTTGCACTTCTTCTCCAACTCATCCACCTACAAGAAAATTATCACCACAGAGGATTTCCTTTTACTGTTAGCAGAAAGTTAGCAGGACAATTACAACAAACACAGATCAAAGTAGAGGACATATATACAGAGCAGAAGTGAACAATGTCCACATCCCATTTTTCAGCCTTGGTCTTGCTTTCCTACCTGGTTCCTTAGAAGCAGATTTTTCTCACTGGCAGCAGACAAGTCACGCAAAAGCTTGTCTTCCCGATCAGCACCTTCCTGCAAATGGAATCAAAATTAAGAACCTGTACTCACCTTAGTTCTTGCAGTGCCAACTTGCTCCAACCGCCACCACACCCAACTAAATCCAAACTATCCCCAAAACATCGTGCCTCCTCTCCACACCTACTAGTCACCTATGTAATTTAGACAAGAATTTTTGTCAGGGCAGCTGTGGTTAACCCACTAAAAAATCCCGTTTGCCTGTCCCATCCATCATCCCCCAAATCTACACAAACCAGTTATGACCTGGAACCCTGCTCTCAAACCTAACCAGGACTTATCCAGCTCACCTGCTTTTGCTGCTGGAGCTCCATAAAGTGGCGCTCAGCCGTGCTGGTTTGTTCCTGCTTTGTGGCATTCAGTAGCTCTCCCAAATCATGCACCTTCTGCTCAGACAGAGCCAGGGCAGCTTCAGTCATCTGCAGCCTATATAGAGAAATACTTTCCAGAGTCCTTTCTAAAGGAGGTACTTCCAGACAGCTGTGCCACATGGTACAAGATGTTAACACATAGTTGACAGTGGATGAAATCAGGCTACCTAAATGAAGCATTTTTTGCCCTTGAGAAAAGGACACCACATACCTGTGCTCCCAACAGCCTCTGCAAACAGTGAGTGACCTGGGACTTCTCAGAACCTGGTGTTCTGGTGCCCCATTGCATTTTCCCTGCCCGGACCGCTCCAGGATTTGCCCACTCTCACAGGAGGGCAAAGCTGGCTGCTTTATACCTCAGCAAGGTTGTATAAAATTAGGCACAGAATTTTAAACACAAGTAGCAGAAGCTATTTGCTTACTCTGTACATGAAGGACATGTCGAGACTGAAGCACAGTGTAAGAAAACTATCTTTACCTGACAGAATTGAGAGAGACAGACTTATCGGTGTTTGAAGTCTAACCACCGTCACGTGCACGTGGCTCTACGCAATCTAAGCTGCTTTGGGCAGCTCCACCTCATTGTTCCTAAGCGTACGATCCTGCTGGTCTGGTTCCTGCATATCTGCAGCGGTTCTCAGAGGAGACTGCCAACTGCCAGGGGAAGCAGGTACAGACCCTCGCCAGGCTGTAAACCGTGCAAGGAACATGCCCCCATCGCCATGATCCTTCCCCCCACCTTTTCTCCTTCTGTAATTGTCTTGCTCTTACACCAATGTGCTGTAATTTTACTTAAAAGCAGGCTAAATATCTAATGTGGCAAACCCAAAGGCCTGATCTGACCAGAATTTCTGGCTATCACTGCAGAACTAAGCAAAATAGTAAGGAAGCCACTCTACAAGATTATCCCCCTTAACAGCTCTGCTCAGCACCGCCTTTGCAGCACAGAAAAGCAGGAAGGATAAGGTTTTCCTCCTTCATACTTGGCTTTCAGTGAATTCATAATCGAGCGCTGCTCATCCAACGCTTCCTGCAGCTGGCTAACTTGTGCTGCAGACATCCTGCGGCGGGGGGGAGAAAAAAAATAAAGGTGTGTTATTTCTGCCAGGAAAAGGAAAGGGCCCGATTCTGCCATCAAAGGGCAGAAAGCTCAGAAATTCAACTCACCTGCCACTCCTGGCTATTTCTTCTCTCTGCTTGTCTATAGTGTCCATCAAATCCAAGAACTGTGAACAAGGCAAATATCAGTGACAAAATGAACTGCATCATCTTGAAGCAGTTATATTTCTCATCTTTCTTTTCCTAGTGACAGCTGAAGACAAATCAAACCACCCTATCAAAAGCAAGCAAACTGGAGGTTGGACAGGTTCATCAGCAGATCTGACTGAGATCACTGACTATAGGGACTCTGCACTGTTCAGTGTCAGAAGGAAAACAAACTCGTATTTCTAGGTATTCACAACTTGGAAGATACTAAACCAGTTGCAAAAGAAGAACTGAAAGCACTAATATGGGTGAAAAAAGTTACCAAAAATCTTCCAGAATCCAAAGTGAATATGTTCAGCAGAGCACGTGCCCATGCCCACAGCCATACTGTCATGAATTTGATTCCTGGGCAACCTAGCCCAGAGGAAGGGCCCACTTTACCAAACAGTGCTGTGTGCCTGCCCATGAAGATGCGCATGCAACTTCAGGTGCACAATAATCCTGTCACTGAGTGCTCCATGGGGACACCAAGGGAAAGCATAGGATCCTGCTGCCCCATTTGAACTGCCAACATGTAAGACTGCTGACCTGCTTCGTCTTCTCATTCTTCAGACTCAAAACCTCCTTGCTGAGTATGTACGCCCGGTTCTGGGTCTCACTCAGGATAGTCTGACGGTCTTGGTTGTGATCCATGGCTTGATCTGATGCAGAGAAAGCAGGAGAGCATGCACATGTTTCTAAAGCAACAGAACAGCAAGCACCGCCGGAAGAGGCGGCACTCAGGATGACAGCTGGCTAGCATGAGCACCAGGGTGGTAGCCCATCTTAGGCTGGCCTGCGTAAAGACAGTGCTCCCACCTGACAGACACAAGGTGGGCAGAATTGAGGAGAGCACTGTATATGAGGTAATCAATACCACAGACACAGGAGAGTCATTCAACTCCATAGCGGGCAGGATGACAACAAAGGACACGCTGCATTAGCCATATCCAAACTCAGCTACTCAGGGGCAAACCAGAGCCCCAAGTTCTCCAACATTCACATGGCACAGTAATCTCTAAGTCAGTACAAATTATTTTTTTCCCCTCTTCCACCACCATCCTGGCTAGCCCTTGTAAAAGGACAAGGGAAAGTGACATAGGGCATTGTGTAAGTGCTGTTGTGAAAGGGAGGTGGGGAGGGAGAGCTCCCTCCTGGACTAGCAAGTGCCCCAACATGGGAAAGGAGTTACTGACTTTTTCCTGTGCAACAAGTAATACTTACCCACAGCTTTCAGGATGTCACTAGGAATGTTGTTCCCAGCTAGCTCCAGCCTCTTCAGGGTCTTGTTGCTGTGCAGACAGTTCAGCAAAGCTCGGCCACCCAGAAGCCCAATATTATTCCAACGCAAATCTATACAGAAAGCAAACTTTCACCCCACAGTCAAACACCCGCTGAAAAACACAGTGCTCAAGAGAAGTCACGCTCTTTATACATCTACAAGTGTGGCTAACTAATTCCTGGTGGTCTCAGCACAAACACAGGTGAACACTGTCTCCCTTTTCAAGATAAATGAGAGGGAGTGAAAACAACGGGCAAATCAAGAAAGGCAAGGATGAATCTTAAGTGCAGGAAAGCGCAGGAAGCCCTTACAGTTCAAAAAGTACACAAGTCTGCCCCTCATGTTTTCATCTCACAAGCCTTCCTTCCACAACCTGCAATGAGAAAGAACTAGCACCAGGAGCCACGCTTTCCTGAAATCAATTTTGGCAAAAGTCTTAACTAAGGACGAAGTACGTCTCGAGAGTCTGGCGTGAAGCGTGCCACCAGCGGCCACAAGAGGGAATGAACCCGCTCCTTCCTCCACTGAGAACTGTTCTGCTCCAAGCACACAATCTTCATCTGCAGGTTTGGTTCCAGAGATTGCAATTACAGCTCCCACCCTCCACAAGCCATGGAGCTACGACCTCCCCTCCCTGCACAAAGTCTGCAAAGCACTTCAGACTGATAGGAACTGGGAACAACACTGACCAGTTGTAGTCAGGGCAGAGATCAGGGCAGGCTGCAACAAAACTGAAAATATACATGTGTGTGCAGGTAGGCAAAGAACTAGTCACTCTTACCCAGCTCCTGAAGGCTGGCGTTCTGTTTCAGTGCCACGGCCAGCTCTCCAGCCCCTTGATGGTTGATCTGGTTATTGCGCAGATCTAGCCGCTGGAGAAACTTGTTTGCTCCCAGTCCTTGGCAAAAAAGGGAGAAGCTTTCCTCCCACGTGCCAAGGTTGTTCCATTCCAAGATTAGGCTAGAGAAAACCAGACAAGGTTGAAGTTTGTGGATAAAACAGCTGCAAGAGCTTGAATAGCACCTGGATCACGGTACCCATTCGAACACCCAGCTCCACTAACAGACTGAGCTCCAAAGAGCAGGACGTGGCTACGGCCCTGCATCCTCCAAAAGGGCACCTCCAATTCTCACTCCTCTGCTTGTCCCATCCCTCACAAGAAACTGCACCACTCGACATTCCTCCTACCCCAGCAAACAACACCCTCAGACCTTTTCTAACGTTGTGTTCCACCTGGCAGCAATAAAAGAAAGAAAGGGAGATACAATGTTTTACCTCTTGATGGATTTGTTCTGACTAAGAAGCTTTCCCAAAGCCTCAGCTCCCACGATTCGCAGGTTATTTCCCTGAAACAAAAGTCCCAGGTGATCAGTAGGCTACACCCTGTCGCAATCCAGATATTCCATCAAACAACACCAGGGGCACCCCACCTGTAATATCGGTATCAAAAATGGTCCAAGTAGCATTTGTTTCACATAAAAATCAGCTCCCCAGAAAATTCAAGACCCCTGGAGGAACGGTGGACACACGCACCACGAGCTTTGGGAGGCATCGTGACAGAGCTCATGAAAATCACGGGATAGCACAGGATCAGCATGGCCCACAACAGGGTGGAAAATGCTGATTCTAGATAAGCAGAACCATTTCAACACACTTCACCAAAAGGGGCTGGGCCAGCACCAGCACAGGTGACAAAGGTGTGATGCAGCTTAGGACTGTAGATTGGAGGGAACAGCTCCGTGCCAGAAGCATAGAGAAGGACAGTCACTCTCACAGCAGTGATCGTCACATCTGAATGTGAACATTTAGGTCCAAGCCCCTGAAAGGTGCTGGCAAGCTGGATAAACTCCGTAGAAGCACAAGTCAAACAAGTCAACCCACTGATTAATACAGAAAGCCAAAGAAAAGCCTACACGTGCCTCCACCTGACCAAGCAGCAACTGACAAGAGATATACAGCAATAGCTTCCTATCAAAACAGAGTAACTGAATAAAAACAAAGATGAGCTGCAAAGTAACTCTAGAAAGTCGTGACATACTGTTAAGGCTAGAAGAACCCAGTCACTTAAGAACTTTAGAGCAGTACACATCTTGCAGAGCAATCCTGCCCCAGGACTGTCTGTTTCTAATTCTGATTAAGCTTGTAAACCTATTTTTTTCTCCACCTGTTTGTCTCAATTTTATTCAGACAGACTCACCTTCAAATCCAAAGATTTGACTGTGGTGTTAGAGCAAAGACCATGCAACAGAAGTTTTACACCTAAGTAGTAAAAAAAGAAAAGAAAGAAATAAAAATGGGGTTATTATTTGATACACGTAACCTTCCAGCTTCCCATTCAATGGAAAGCTTGGAGCAGAATCCATTCCATTCCATGCAACCTTTGATATGTGTCCACCTTCCAGCTCAGGCTCTTCCCAACTGCCAGCCCAGACAGCACGGCTGGGATAAAGCACATGACTTAGTAAAGGGCCAGTGCTACTGGAAAGCGTGAGTTTGAACCTTCGGGGCAGACTTTTTTTATATATTCTCCGAGAAAGAGATGCCTGGGTAGGGAACTGCGTGTTTCCCTACGTACCTTCTTAATGCAGCTAGGAAAACAGCCCCCGGCCAGACAAGAAGGTTGCTGGCCTGGGGGGACCGAGCAGCGCCTCGCTCTACGCCCCACGGAATCCCCACTCGCCGCTTGCCGGATGTAACGGCCTGGCGAGCAGATCATCATCTGAATCCTCCCGTATCAGCAGCCGCCACCGATCCACCCCCCCACGGCCAGCAACAGCCGACGCGCTCTCCAAGACAACCACGGAGCTCGGCTCCAAGCGACGCTGCCGCCACCGCTCCCGGCCGCGAACCAGGCAACTTCTCCCGCTCGGAACACGAGCTCCTCTTTCCCACCGGGCCCGCCGCCGGCTCCAGAGCCGCCGCGGTACCTCCACCGTTGCCCGGCCCCGGTCGCTCGTAGGTTGCGGCTCGGCCCCTCCGCGGGCCCGGGACGCGTCCCCGCTCCGCCCGCCAAAGCCGCTCGCTGCGCGGGCCGGACCGGCTCCCACCCGGGGAAGCTGCCGCCGGCCCCGCGCTCACCCTCCTCGCTCAGGCCGCAGTCGCCGAGCGCCAGCTCAGCGAAGGGTGCGCCGGGCAGCAGCCGGCCCAGGGCGCCACACGTCTCCAGCGAGAGGCTCTGCGCCGCCAGGTCCAGGCGGCCGCGGCCCGGCGCCGCACCGCGCTCCCGCAGCCTCCGCAGCACGGCCTCCTGCGGCGCCGGGCACAGCCGCTCGTAGGCCCGCCGGAACTCCTCCATGGCCCGTACCGGCCGCGGCGGCGCCGCCCCGCCCCTCCCCGCCCGCGCGGACAGCGCTTCCGGGAGGCGGGGACCGGCAGCGCGCGGCGCCATGGAAGAGCAGGACAGGCGCGCCGGCGGCTTCAGGAAGGTGCGGCGGGCGCCGGCGGGGGGGGGTTCGGGCTGCCGCTGCCCCCGCCCCGCTCACCCGCTCTCCTCTCCGCGCAGGAGACCGTGGATCGGCTGCTCCGCCTCCATTTCCGGGACCGTAGGACACGAGGTAGCGGGGCGAGTGTTGCGGTAGCGGCGGCGGGCGGGCCGGGCTCCCGCTTTCCGTAAGCGCTTTGTCTTTGCAGTTAACGGCGACGCGCAGCTGCTGATGGGGGAGATGCTGAAGGTCTTCGTCCGAGGTGAGCGCGCAGCACTTGCTCCCAGTGCCGGGCCCAGGGTCCCCCTGAACCGCGATGGGGGCCCATTAGAGGCCGGAAGAGACACACACCCCCCCAAGCACACCCGATCCTCATCCAGCTCCTCCCCAGGCACGCAGCCGGCCTTCGGCTCGCTCCCCTCTGCCGCTGCAGCCGGGACCCCGCGGGGCTGGCTCCCCCGGCCAGATGCGCCCTCGCTCCCTGGGGCTGCGTCTTCCCCCAGCCCCCGAGAGGCCGCGGGGACAGCCCGCAGCACCTCGGGGAGCGGACCCCTCTAGCGGCCCTGTCCTTGTGCTTGCACTGCAGAGGCAGCGGCACGAGCAGCGCGGCAGGCAGAGGCAGAGGACCTGAAGAAGGTGAACATCGAGCATGTGGAGAAGGTGCTGCCGCAGCTGGTATGGGACTGTGAGCCATACTTGAGCAGTGCAAGGATGTGGCTGAAGCAGCTTAATCCTCTTCGTTGGGGGAGATGTTTCCGGGACCCAGTAGGTGTGCTGACTGTCTTGCTGTTCTCTCCTTACAGCTTCTAGATTTCTAGAGGCCTCCTGAAGCACAGGGGGCCTGCCAGCAGAACCACCCGATCCAAGAGTGAACAGCTGGGTCATCCTCAGGGACAAGCTCTAGGAAGAACAGTCTCAACTTTTTCTTTCTCTGCCATTTTGTTCCTCTCTCTTCTCTCCTTCACCAAGCACAACAAAGCTCTAGGCAACTATGCTGTCAGATGATATTTTTGAAAAGCATCTGCCACGCACTTGTTTTGGTCAGCGAAGTGTGACTCGGGTCTCGCTGCCTTACTCCGTTGGCAGGAGCCCGTATCCACAGCACAGGAGGAGGCCGCTGCTTTCTCCGCTGATGGGAGAAACAGGTGCTGCTTCACAGAGATGCCTGGAAAGACTAACAGCTGGAAACGTCATCCAAACTTCAGGCTCTCATCACCTCAGCAGGCAGCAGTGGCAGGAACTTTAGGTCCAGCTCCAAGCCTGTCTAATGAATAGGTTGTTAACAGGAGCTCAATCGCGAGTTCTTGCCAAAAGCAGGTAACTGATCTTTATTTTATAAATAAACAGTGTCTGTCCTTCACTACCTTCCAGTATTTCTCCAGGGCCACGACATCAAAGAATGCTTGGAACCTTTTAACCATTTGATATTCTCCTCAGAATCTGCTTTCCCTCTGCTATAAATTTGTTCTCACAAAGAAACATCAATAAATTAAAACTGAGTCTCCCTCCCTTGTGTAGGCTCTTTGCTGCCATTAATCATCGAAAGTCGAGTTGCTTCAAAGACTTGCAAAGTTTCCCCCTCACCCACCCTCTTCTCTAAATCTCTGTAGGACGAAAGGAAAAAGGACAGAATAACAAACAGCATGTGTGAAAATCCCACATCATGGGACAGCCTGGCCCCTCAGCCAGCCGGGGGGAGCTGTGAAATAGGAAACCTTACACATGTAGGCAGGACCCACACAACTGAACTGGCTTTGTTGGGAAATACAGAGCTGACTGCATGAAAAGCAGCTGGCACAACTGTGTCTTAAGGATTGCACACTGTTGAGGGCTATCTGGAGTCTTTATGATTAGTTAAGAGCATTTTTTTTTTCCCCAGGCAGAGGCTCAGTAGGTCACTGTACTCTTTCAGCCAAGAGCTATCAAGGTCATCACTCAGGACACCAGCCACTTGGAAACTTCAACTAAAACCACACTTTAATGCACACTCTTTCTGATTACAGTACCAGCTTCAGCAGTGCCCCATCCCTCTGCACTGCCGCCTCTCTGCCAAGACAACTGTTTGTGCAGCTGCACAACGAAACCGATGAAGGAACTGACCTATTTCAGCCTTCAGCCTCACAATCATGTGGTAAAAAAGGGAATAGCAACAAAAATGCGAGTAACACTACCTTTGAATGCCCCCAAACCCCAGGGATGAGTTTGGCTACTACAGCAGAAGTGATACTGAAATAAATCCAGCTCATCAAGTATCTGCATGTATTGTTCTGGGGCAGGGTAGGAACCCTTGTAGCAATTATCTTAGTGAAGACCTTGCACTTTTAAATTCTAGGGCATCTTGTCCCTCTCAAAGAATTTGCTCCTAATTTCTTGCCTTTTCCAGCTCTCCTATCCTCACCTCTCCCCCCTTTCTGACCCCTACTGACACAAAGGTCTCTCAAAGCCTCTCCTAAAAGGCTCAAGTTATCTTCCTGGCCTGGTCTGTACCCAAGTGTTCTTGACTGAAGAGGATCACTGATGTCAATGTTAGTGGTAAAGCAGTGTACAGTAACAGCAGCAACACCAGCTAAAACTAACTCTTCTTTGCACAGAGAAAGGAGAATAAGACCTCTGCTCTAGCTGTTGGAAGGTACCAGTTCTCCTGAAAGAGAAATAATTATTTTGGTTTGATGCACGGCCGAGTTACACAGGGGACAAGTGTGAGCAGAATGACTTGGGTAATGCGTATAGTTAGCATTCCCTGCTGCCAGCAGCCGCACACATTCCCCGATTACGTTTGGGTGATACACTAGAAATCAATCAGCTTTTTTCTACAGCATTCTGCTCCCTCCACTTTGAGTCTCCTTTTTCCTCTTCCACCTTTTTTTCATGCTTCCCCCTCCCTCAGAGTTTCTTCAAAGCATCTGGGAGCATTTGGAAGTAATTAGACCTGAAGGGAAATGTTGGCCAGGCTGGGAGACAATGACAAGTGCCAGGAACCCTGGGTGCCCTTTCTAGCCACTTTGAAGTTCATTCAGATGGTACAAAGCTCCGTTTTGCTTTGTTGAAAAAAAATGGGAGGAAGAGAATGAGGCATGACAGGCCCATTGAAAAGGGAGCAGGTTCCTGCGAACCGACAGAGGAACTGAGTACTGGGTGAAGAAACATACTACCAGAGACCAACAAAAAGGCTTCCTATGGCCACTCTGCTTTATTACATCTACAAATTGTGCAGATGCACATAGAGTTCAGGGAACAATTGTCTATACAGGGCAAATGGAAAACATGTTATTACCATAGCGCGGAACCCCAGCTGTCCAGTAGAAATCACTGATCCATGGAGAAGACTTCAAATAAAACACAGCACACTGGCTACTGAGGCACTACAGAGTTAATCCCCCGTATACGCACAGTTCTAACCAACATCCATCCCCGTACAGCACCTGCAGGAGGCAGATGGACAAGAGCTTCCCTCTCTATGCCAACTGCAATGCAGAGAACAGCCACACTGCTGTGGAAACGTTTGGGCCATAGAAGTCCACAGATCAAAGGTCATGTGAAGAGACCCTTTTACAGTGAGGAAAAAAAAAACCCATCCAGTAAACGGTAATTACTGATGTTAATTATATGTAGTGAAAGTAAAACAGAGGTTGGGACAGAAACAAATGCCATAAGCGTTCTACTAACAGATACCGGTGTTCTTTTTATGACAAGAGTCTGGCAACTGAAAAGAGCCCAAGTGCAGCAACCAAGAGGTTCACAGAACTGGTTTAAGTGACCTAAGTGCCTCCTCTTCACTCACTTTCCAGCCATCTATGACTAGAATTCGCAGCAGCACTAACCCCAGCCAGCAAGAAGCAGAGACAAGACTTACTCTAGGCAGCACTTCGCTATAGGTAAAACCAAATCAGATTGTACCTCACTCCTAGAATGCAGGCAGAAAGACTCAAGTTATCTCTGAAGGTAGAACTGGGAAGATTTGAATTGAAACTATGGATAGAAATTAAGTCCTTCACAGAACGTATACAGGAATTATTTCCCCCTTAATTCTCTATTCATATTATTTGTGTGCAAGAAACCTTAAATTTAACCTCTAACCTTGCTTCTCTAGTCACAAGGACCACGAACAGGCCTTCAGCTCCTCCAAAAGGTGAAATTAGCACCTGAAGTAACAATTTTCTATTTATAACTCTCCAGGGCCACCAACAATTTCTTACATATTCTGAGTAAGGTCATCAGGAGAGGGTCACAGCTGACTGCTCACTGATCCAGCACCGCAGAATGTTTCATCTCTTCCCACCTAAAAAAGAAACGTAAGAGCATTGAAACACTCAAGCACGTAATTTGCACTGTATCGTGTCTGTTACATGTTGCCAAGGGTTCTATACACTGCTGTGCTCAGGCGGCACTTGGGTAGCACACAGGAGCACTTCTTAAGGAGATGGAATGGTGAATACATCGTAACTTTCAGAGTGGGGAATTCAATCCTACATGTTATGAACGTGCATCTTACAGCATGTTATCAACCTTTCATATCAGCTGTTCACAGGCAACCTGCACAGGTAGGTGGGATGTTATTTCATACTTTATCCAGATAATCTTTACTTGGGAAAGAAAGTCCTACCTGTAAGTGGAACACTTCAAGCATACTGGAAATGGGAAACAAAGATACTGTTTCCTACATGATCTGCATCAGTATCCCAGTACCAGTGTAAAACAGACCAGTCACAGCAGGGAAACACATCAACCCGCTGTGGGCAGCCTTCCAGCAATCATTTCACACCTCCTGCTCTGCTTACTGGACCTGATGGCCCCACAGTATCTTCCAGAATCAAATGCTAAAATTCTCATTCAGGATGTTAGCATTTGGCATTATTAGCTGGGGAATTCCGTATCGTTTAGTTTTATTGCCATTATGGGAGTTGATTGCATGTTCTTTTTTTGGTTTGGGGTTTGTTTGGGTTTTTTCCTTTTTTTTTTTTTTCCACTTTCCCCCCC
>JANIJG010010917.1:0-58127 GCA_024611175.1 Megaceryle torquata | reverse complement strand
AAAAACCAAATAAATTGGGAGAAAACAATTACACATAATCACAAGGTGGTTGCTTTGTTTTGTTTTTCATTTTCTTTTTAACGAGCCTATTTTCTAAGAGATTTTAGTGTGTGTTCTTCAAAATTCCCTTGCTGTGTCTTCTAATCATATTTCATATGTTGACTTAATTTGTAATTTACTAAGTTAAAGAAATGGAAGCATCCTAAGAAACCCATCTGTTTGTTGTTACTTTTACAGATTTAATCCGTTAAAAGCTGTTTCCTCTCAAATATGTAGCTCTCAATTACCCTTGGTTACTCAATATATTTTCCACAGCTTCTGGCTAATAACAGATTCTCTGCATGATCAGCCAGTACTTGTTCAGAATTTTCTTGTCCCAGATAAAGCTTCAAAATTTTGGTCTTGATGTGCCAACTATTCACTAACGGATAAAAGAGTAACATGTGAATAATTAGTATTGTATCGTTACCAACTGCTATGTGTGGTGCACATTTTTGTTCTCTTTCTTATCAGCATGTAAGATTTTGGGCTTTCTTTCTGGACAGTCTGTCGAAGTCTCCTCTGCACTTCAAAAATGAAAAGATTGCTGGTATTAAGATCATCAAATGAGGGTGATGTTTATTTAAATATTTTGTAGATGTGCCTGTACATTTGCCACGTCTAAAAATGATCCAGCTGTGACAAGCCAACAGCTGAGTAGAAAGGTGCTACATCAGTCGGTTTCAGAGAAAAAGAACAGAGATTATTATATTGAAAATGCTACATATGCAACTGTCTACATTTAAAAAATATACTAGAAAAGTATAATAGAAGTGATTCGAAAAATTAGCAATGATTAAACTTAAGCCACTTTCTATTCCGATGGCATTGTAAATCTCTGTGATGATCACAGCTCATAATTAAATAGTTCTTTTGTCTTGAAGATATCCCTAATAATTTCAAAACACTTATAAGAAATGAAGGGTTCTGAAAGCAGCAACAACTTGCTTCTCCTTCTCATGTCTATTTTGCAAAGTTTCCAAGGATGCAATTTGAGGTAAACTGTCTCCATTTAAAGTCTGTGGCAGAACTTTCTCCTCTTTCACCTCTTTGTCTGTTTGTCTTGTGAAAATCTTTGGTCTGGGAATCTTCTTAGCATATTCCAGCGCCTAAAAACATGAAAATTGGGGTAAGTGGTTAAGAGGAAAATCTGACCTGTGTTTTTCTGTGTTGGTTCAGCTTGGTAGTTCTTCTAATTCCTGATCTTGTTTCTGTCTGTTCAATAGTAGATGCTTCAGGAAAGGAGGGCAGTGGTGGAATACTGACAGGGAGAGTGTATCTTGAAGAACTGCACTTCCTACACTGGCCGAGTGTTTCCTTTTATCACACGCTTTTCCAAGCATGTATTTCTGTAGCAGCAGGTAGCTAAACTTGCAGGCGTGAATGTGAGAAGCAGCTGAAGCCTGTATTGCACAAACAAGAAGTAGGTAAGTTCTGCTTACATTTGGCTTAGGTTCTACTGCATGGTAGGCTCAACTATTACCATTAAAAAGAAAAATGAGAGTGCTCGTGCTGTTGTTCTAGATGTGACGTGTCACACTGAAGCTGGGCAGGGCCATGCTGAAAGAGAAAAGCAAGGAGTGTCAAATACTAGGGAATGATGTATGGAACCTGGAAGGCTGTCTTGCAGAGGGAATGGAAACAGCACTACAGAAATCCTGAAACTGAGAGAGACCTGGTTTAAGCCGGGACATTTTTTGGTGTCTGTGTTTCGGTCGCATGTATTTGGAAGCTCCTGAGCACGCGGTTCCCGTTCGCCACCTTGGAGAAATACCGGTTGGTGAGCTTTCTGCTCCTGCAGAACTGACTGGATAAAATATATGCTATTGCCAGAGTTTTATTACTTCCTGCAACAGGGAAAAGGTGCTCCCTTGGTTTGTTTATGTATGCCCCTGTCATGTAGTCAGCTGTTGCTTGTTCGGGCTATTTTGAAGGCCAGTGAAGGCTAAAGTGATGTTGTACGGGCTTGAAAAATAAGACCAATTACTGTAGCTATGCAACTGAAGTGAAAAGAGTTTGTGAGCAAGATTGGCAGGCAGGTGGATAATAGTCTAACTATCTGTGGTCCATTAGACGAGTGCACTCTGCAGTAGCGTGGCCTCGACCGCTGATGTGAAGCGGAGCATGTGCTGCATGGCGCACCGTTCCTAGGGGGGTCCCACTCTGCTTTATTCCCACCCTTTCCCCAGGAAAACATGACTAGCTGTTTAAGACAAGGTGAGTGCTGATAGCTTGGATGGGGTACTGCTCCATTTCCACTTGGGATCCTCTCATGAAGGGCAAGGCAGATGCCTGGACTGAAGACTGCTGTTGGGAAAGCAATCTGCAACTCTTGGCATACATCTCCAGCCAGAACACAAGAGATGCAGAGGTGAGCTCTTGACAGGATCCCAGGATGAGAGCAGATGTCCGTAGAGTTGTAAAAAGACAATTCTGGAGAAATTATTTTAGAGTACTGTGGGTTAAGTTTATGGTTTTCTTTTTATTTGTGCAAAGTCCAGAATCTCTCCCTCCGTGCATTTTAAAGGGACTCTGTTCTTACCTTCTGTCTTGATACTGAAGATATGACCTGGGGTTTGGTAGGTAACCTCTGAACCAAAGCAATGCTTTTCATGTTGTGTTCCTTAACTTGCTTTGCATACTCCTTCTGTTGCTTTAACTTCTCTTTCTGACAAGAGGAAAAAAGCGTACGGTTAATGAAATGTCTCGGTGGATCCGTCAATGAAACACTTTTTCCACCAGTCTTCCATTTACACCTCCGTGGCTGTTTAACCTGGCTAGGCTATTGATCATTCCTCAGCAGAACACAACGGGAAATCTTGATAAGTGGCACAGCTTTTTTAGTCACTTCATTTTTAAGAGCTTTTTTTCTGGGACTGTATCGAGAATCACCAGTATCCCAGTCACCATTCTGTGATTCTGTAAGAGAGCTCAACAGAAACGTGACAGGTTCATCTTTATTCTGAATGCTTCAGATTTGTCTAAGCAATGATTTCTTTGCCATTCTCCCCTGCCCAAGTTCACTTTTCTTAACTGAAAAGCAGATCATGCAATAGGGACTGCTTACTTTCTCTTTGATAGCTTCATAGTCAGGTCCAAGGCCTCCAAGCTTCACATTCAGATTTATGGAGGGCTTTGAGCTATATGGCTGAAAAACAAACAGCAGTGACAGATTTTCCTTTACATGACTCTGCACAGAGCATAATTAAAGCAAGTCTTGTAGTGGACACCCAAGATAAGAGCAGGATTCAACTCGCAGTCTCGGCCGTACCTCTGGCATGTCTCATTTTAAGGATTGTAAGTGACCAAAAAAATGGAGGTACTTGCACGAGTCAAATTACAGGGTATTTCCTTTGATTCTAGGTGGGTAATTGCCAGTCATCCAAATCACAAAGCAATATTTTCTCAGCCAAAAATGATATAGTATGAGCTTTATTTTTTGAACAGCTTCGAGTGCTCTGTTTGCTGTTATTAGAAGAAACTGTTATAAAGAGAAGCGGCTAAAAGTACCTGATTTTGGCAGTAAAAAAACAGGCAAATGTTGTTAGTAGAAAGAACCTTGTTCTCAAAACTGCAGTAGAAAATTGTTCACAGGGAGTTGAAAAATACATGCCTTGCAGCACAGCAAAAACTTTACAAGTGCATAGGGAAGACAGAAGATGAGTGATGGGTGATGTCACTTCATGACATTACTACAAAGACCCCAAAACTTCCAGGATCTTTAAAATCTCTTTCAAGAACATCAGGTTAATTTTTACAAGTGGACTGTGTTTTAAAAACTTGTCAGTGGAATCTCATTATGATCAGCTCTGTAGGAATTTCAATCACAGAGTAATGCAGAAACACTAAGAAGTTTCTACGTGCAAATAAAATGTGCATTTCTTTAAAGGGTATGTTCAAGTTCAACTCAACTGCAGCCCAACCAATTCTATGCACTAGATTTCCTATCTGATGTTTCTTGTGTCAGTTATCCCTGTTCTTTTGTGATATGCTTACACCGAACTTTTAATTTAAAGTACTGTGAAGAGTTAATCATTTAGCTGCCTGCAAGAAAAATCAGGGTTTTCTCACCTCAGGCGATGAGCCTGACTGCATTTGTTTATTAGGAAGAGCTGGATTTTTCTGTGAGACATAAACAGTCTGATTCTCTGTGGCATTCCTCGCGTATGAAGCGTGAGAAAGCTACTGAAAATACAGGACAGAAACAATAGTTTGAACTGGGGAACAGAAAGGGAAGGAAATCTGCCCTTCAGTTACTATCATAATCCAGCTAATTCTTCTTAGAAGCATTCAAGCAGCAACACACAAACTGCCTCCTAGATGAAACACATAAGTAATTATTTCAGCTTAGTTTGTCTGCCCTGAGACTTGGCGCTAACTTCTCAAACATTTAATTTGTCATGGACACACAGGGATATCTCTGTGCTGTTCCACTGCGTTTGTGTTAACTGGTTGCAGTATGAAACTGGACACACAGGAGAAACAAAAAGATCCAAGTTTTAATAAGGACCAAAATGGGATCATCAGGAGACTTGTAATAATGTTTATGCCGTTAGCCTTACAAATCCTCTAAGTTTGTGGCTGTTCAGTTTGATTCCCTTGGAAACCAAGAGATTTGAGTTGGATAGCAAATGAGCATGACTAGGATAATGGTTTGCTCAGATCTGAGGACTGGCTACCTGCTGCTTTACACAAATGGCTTTATTCTAAATCATTTTATCACTGGATAACTTAAAGGACAAACACTGCTCTGTGTGTTCTTAGAGCTAATCAAGACTAAAAGTGACATTGGGAAGGGTGGTGGTGAAACTGCCTTGTCTTTAGACTAAAATGAATTTAGTGTCTGTTTCTACCTTTGTTCCTTGGTTTTTAATGCTCTGGGCAAGTGAGTGTGTGTCAGTGTGCTCTCTGTAACAATGAAATATTTGTCAGTCCCCATTCGATCTTTGGATTATTAAGGAGAAAATATTAATCAGAGGGGGAAACAGAAATGTAAAACCATCTAACTCGCGTTTCTTTACCTTCTTGCTGGCTTTAGGCTGGTTTTGCTTTTCCACTTGCATGAGATAACCTTCTGAGTTGCTTCGGCTTATTTTTACTTGATTTCCTGCACTGTTTTCTGGAACTACATCTGAACCACTTTCTGCCTGTGGGATTCTAGGTGGAAGTAGGCTCAACGAGTGCCTGTCAGTGAAGCGAGCTTCTGCCAAACGAGTGGTTTCTTGGTGATGTTGCTCCATCGATTGTGCAAATTGAGAGGTTGTACGAGGGGCTGTTGGTGAACTGTGAACAGAAGATTGAGAAGACCTCAAGAAGGAAAAGGGAAGGGAGGGAAATAAGAATCTTTATTTGTGTATAGCAGCTAGCTCCACCAGCCATGTGCACATGGAATGATTCTTGCTCACAAAATATACTGGGAACATGAAGAGGGAAAGATGGGTATCTCACAGTGACTGCCTTGGCTTGCACCCAAGCGTACAGGAACTGTTTAAAATAAATGGAAAAAAGTACAGATGGGGAAACTTTCAGCCTGATGCAAAGCTAGCTTAGGTCAATGAAAACTGTCTTTAAATGTCTTTGGATCAGGCCTGCTCAGTACTGAAAGAATTCATTGTCTATGCGAAATAAACCTTTCATATTTTATCAAAGCAGGTGAAATTCTACATAGCTAAGGATTTTTTATGCCCTTCCCCTTGTGTACTAAGCCAGACTTGGCACTGGAATGACTCTGGATATTCACCCTGCAAGGCAAGTTTTGACACAACATAGCCAGCAGTACAGTTAATTCATGCATAGTGCTCTTTGCTATTTTTTAAATTTCACATTCTAGCCTGTCAAGGAAATTTTAAATTGTGGAAAATTCTACTTGCAAGAGAACCTGGAGTACAGAACTGTCCTTTTCCAATACCATATTTAAAAATGAATAGTTACAATCGGTAGTGGCAGGCTTGTAGCAAAATAATTTCATACTTTGGACTTGAAAACGTTTTCTTGTCCATTTCTATTTTTTTTCTGGGCATCATAGTGTTATGATAACACTGTTTCAACATTAATATCCTTCCCGTAAACTACTGACAGCATAGTGCTGATACCTTTTATAACTGTCTCCTTTGCAGTGCTGAAGTGATAACTGGTCCTTCACCGATTCTTGAAAATTGGCCTTAGCAGTAGATGAAATATTCCTCTGATTTGGATGTGCTTGACCATTGGTACTGTCACCTCCTGCAAAAAGCTGCACAGTGACGTGGTTGTACATATGTTGCTGGTCAGGTGAAAGTCCATGTGGAGAATCGTGCTGATATTTCTTGTTCTCCTCGCTGATATTTGCTGGAGATATAACCTCTGCTGGGTTAAATTTATGTAACGTTGGATGAAATGGATTGGTGGATGTGGTAAAATCCCGACTAACAAAATGTCGTGAATTTGGGAAATTCTTTAAGCGAGTATCTAAAATTTCTGCCGTGTTATTGTCAGGGTCAACAGAAGGACTTGCACGCAGCCATTCCCTCAGTGTGCTGCTGTCATCTTGCTCCACTGCCTGCATGGGAACAGCCTGATATGCTGGTATTTGGTGGTGCCTGTGGTGCCAAGACTTCGGTTCTGCTGGTCTTCCTGGTGGTTGCTGGCTATTGTTCCTTGGGAAAGGTCTCCCTTTGAGACTCTGGTTGGATTTTATCTTATTTCTCTGAGATGAATTTTGGTGATCCTAAAACAAGTTATCAAAAGTGGGCCGTATTTCAGTGGTTGCTGTTTTCTGCATTCATTAAGATCAACAAGTCTACAGATAAGTTTGCCTGTCACGATGCCTTTCATGTAGTTATTTCTCAGAATTCTACCAATGAACCGATTAACTGATGTTTTGACTAGATTACATCATGTTCTATGACTCTAATTCAGGACAACATCCTTATTTCAGACAGCCCTTAAATAGCTGCGGACGCTACAATGAAGCCGGGCTCTGGACATGAACTGAACTTTGAATGTGTGTTGATGTGGTGCCTTGAACGGGTATGAAGAGGCTGCAGTGCATCATCATCCACCCCTTTAAAGAGCAGGGATGTATGGAGCCAGCCACCCTCGTTTAAGGTACGCTCACAGCTACAGCAGTGTTCTAGCAATGTTCTATGTGCCTGAATGAGTAGCGTGACGGGAATGAAAGCGACCTCTTAGAGAGTGAAGTGAGACTTTGTGCAGTAGCCTGAGACACTTTCTGAAGCAGAATACTACCAAAATGGTTCCTTACAGATGCAGACCGTATTTAAGAAATGATGCTGTGGTAAATATGGAATGAGGGATTTTTATCTGAATGAGGTGCCCTTCAATGCACAGGACTACTTGTTTCTAATCCTGTAGACAAGTGGTAGCTCACTGTCAACCATCTGGAGAAAATGTTTCCAGAATACAACGAGATCTTGGTTTCTAATCCTCTAATGAAAGCAAACTGTACTAAATTTCAGGAAAAGAGGGCTACGTACACACTTATTAGACTGAAAATACACACTACTAGACAACAGAAACAGACTGATGTCAGTTATTTAAATGCTTTCTTATCGAAACCAAGTGCTCCTCCCTGCCCTGTATCCTGCAAAACATTACCCAAATGATAAGAAACAATTTCAGAATTTAAGCACGGCGGGACTGCTGTCTTGAGCTAACCTGACATACTTGAAATCTGGAGTTTGTTTAAGATTTGTCACTTTCCAGTGACAGCCTCAGGTGTTGCCTGTTTTGAGGAGAGACTGGCTTTCCTTATAGGGAATACACAAGCCCATTCTCAGTCCATTTAATCTTTCTCAGCGCTAAAATCCTCCATTTCATCCTCCCGTCTCTCTAGGGTTCTTTTGTTAGCAACACTTGCAATCACTACGTAGCATATGCACTCAGAACAACTACTTAATGGTAGGTATTAAATCCACATATGGAGCAGAATGTTTTGGTGAAAGCTTTAGCACTGGGGAATCCTGACTCCCGGTGCCACGATGATGATTTGTTAGCTCGACCTCTGCTGTAACAGTTAATGTTCTGGCATACTGTGCCACTGGCAGAAAGCATGAACTGCTGCCAAACTGGGACCAGACAAATGTTTCCCCATTTAAACAGAATGAGCAACCCTGTAAAATACCTGCCTCGTTCTGAAATTCCACATATAAAGCACATCTCTCACCACGAACAGCAGCATAAAATCTTAATTGTCCTTTACAGAAGTGCAACTTCCAGTTTTAAGTGAACAGCAGGGAATGTAAACAGCCTGCCTGAACTACTTCAAATACTTCTAATACAGGGAGAGTAACGAGGTTTGCCAATAAGAACTCCAGGTTGCTTGAAGTTCTAGTTCTGAAGTTCTTGTTTTTTTTCATCAGTGATGACCGTGTTCTAGTCTGCCCTTTTGCATTATTATCAGCCAGATGATGTCCTAAATAATAGACAAGAGTCTTTGAGCACAGAATTTCTTGGGATTGGGGATCTGTTTTGATGTAAAATCATTTGGTATATAAAGCAGCACATGCATTGAACTTCAGTGATTATCTACTTATCTAAGAAGTATTTATTGTTAGGAATTGCTACTTTAACAGTAATGAGTTTGTTTTAAATATTCTCACTTCAGTGCTTTTGCATATATATAGATATATATATATATAACTTATCATGTGCTACTGAAAAGGAACCTTGAGCTGCTGTTGTTTCAGGTACCATGTGTCTCCAGGCTTCACTTTCACAGTCTGGAATGGTAGGACACTCTGAACCGGTTCCTCATCCATAGTTTTAGGATTTACCTAAAAACCAAGAATGTTTATGGCTACAGCCTAATCAGATGAAAGGATTTAAAAGTCTCGGGGAAAGATTGCAAAACAATTTGCCTCCTCTTAAAGCTGAAGTTAGGCATTATAAAAAAGATAACAAGAAAATGAACGGCTAAAAGAGAAAGTGAAAAAGGAAGCAAAAACCCAATTAACAGTGGTGTGGTAGTAGGAAGTATTCCTTCTGCTTTTAAGAAGGAGAGAGGAAAAGAAAATTGCAGGAAGTACACAGCACAGAAACCCACTTGTAACGCTCAAATGTCCGGGCTTCTCCCTTTATAGGAGAGCCAGTGGATGTACCTAATAACAGAAAAGCAACTAGGCAATCATCATTGTCCAAGCAATCGGCCAGAGTACCAAGATATTGATGAATGACACACACCATCGCAAGGTCTTCAACAACAGAGTCACGCAGAATAAGATGGCAAAACAATAGTAATCTGTTGGTAGACAAGGACAAGGAGTAGCTGCAGAAAGAAAACATCTAATACACATAGCCTGGCCACAATGTGAAAGAGCTTGTGTATAACAGCAAGCCCACAAACAAGACAAACATCTTCACGTGGCCACGGTCGTGGTAGCACGATGGCTGGAAATCAAATTTGAGCAATTTCTTGAGGGTAGCTGCTGGCACTACAGGTTTTGAAGCTGAGTGATACTCTCATAAATAGAGCAATAATGAAATGTTTTCTTGAGAGCATCAAACTTTTTTTTTTTCCCAATCTTTAAAACTTCAGGAAAAAAAAAATCAGGAAATTTATATTTGTGTTGTTCCAAATTATTCTGCTAATTACTGTAGTAGGTGTGACCTCAATTAAGAGTGTGGTCTCACGTGTGCTGGGCTCAGGCTCGTGGTAGGAGCACTTACGCACCATCGCAGAGCGACACCGGCTAACACAGGAGAACTGGCACTGAGAAGACACTGAGACACCGTGAGAGACACTGTGAATTAGTAACTGCAAATCATAACGGTGAAATCGGTATGAAGGAAATGTGAAATCCTTGAGGGGAGCTGAACATCTCATCACTGGGGGTGAGAGGCTAGGACAACTAGGAAAAGGTAGGTAGGGCTTATCGCCGAGTTTTCAGGTGACCTCATCGCTCCAGATGGGGATGCAGATTCTCTTGTGACAAAAACAGTTCCCAGATTAAAAGTTTCACAAATTAAAAGTTACCACCCAGGTTTTCCTGAACGGTGGATAGACACAGCTGTGCAGACAGCAAGATGTTTTTGGTGGAACCAACTGACTCGCTGTATTGATAGTTTACTGGGCAGGTAAAGCATACTTCTACATTATCTCTTTGAAAGAGGAACAGGACACAACCTCTGCCAGCATTTTTTTGTGAACTATTCTATTAATACCAATCAAATTGAGAAAATGATCAAATGAAATTGCATTTTGAGAATCATAAGCTGTGTAATGCCTATTCTGTTAAATTGAGGCCCATAATTGCTTCTCTACTGAAAAGATACAACAAAGACAGCAATCATGGCATGTCATTATCCCAGACTAGAAAACCGGCCTTTGCAGTGAGGACTTCAAAGGCTTGTGGTTCTCGAATTGCATTTGGCTGCTATTGTTGAAGCGCAGGCAATCTTGATTAGGTGTTTACACTGAGGTAAGGCGCAGTGCACAGAGAGTCTGAGTGCCTTGGTCTAGAGCCATTAAAAAATTGTACATTATGTTCCTTGCTTTGAAGTAAGGGGCTTGTAGGTAGGAAAGCAACTCGTAGTGAGTACAGCTGAGCTAGATTGGGCCACTACTTCTCCCTCTCTTTCTTTCTTTTTCTTTCTTTCTTTCTCTCTTTCCTTTCTTTCTTTCTTTCTTTCTTTCTGAAATGCATCATCAAGTTCTTAAAGTATCAGGCAACACTGCAAACAACTTGGTGCTTTAGAAAATGCTTTGTAAATTAGTAAATATACAGATGAGCACACGTTCATGGTATCTTTGGTACATACGGCCTACTGTCTGTATGCACAGAGATAAAGGCTTTAAATCTCACAAGAATGAGGCTGCAAATACTTTAACTAATGTTATGTCAGTTGAAAAAAACTGTATGCAAAGCACTTACTTCAGTGTAAACACTACTTCACTACCACAGGACCTGACAGCCAACTGTGATCCTATCAGTAAAACCAGCTTCAAGATCCTGCAAAGCTCAAAATAACCCAGTTTAGGAAAAAAATAGTATTCAGGACGTGTTTGATGGCTCCAGAAGATGTGTCTTGTTTGCTGCTTCTCATACTTGGTGGTTTTGCACTTTTGATGCATTTTTTTTTTCAGCTAGGGTGACTAAAATTGGCTCATGGGCCAGCTCTGTCACACCTTCTTTCAACCCCTCCAACAAGATGGAGCAATGGCTATCTCTATTAAGAACAAGAGAGGTAAGTCCTTCTTCCTCTGCCTATCCGCAGCAAATACAGAGGTGGCTGACAGGAGGTGGTGGTGCTGCTGTGGCTGTATCAACTTGTCAAGGAAAGAAATGCACCTTTCTACACACGTGCTGCTGGGCCTCTGCTATATCACATCTCTGCTGTCCCCACGACGACTTCAGCAAGGTATTCTTAGAACAGAGCCCTGATTTTAACAGATTTTTTTTTTTTTTCCTATTGCCTATCTTTGAATAGTGTCTACACAACCAAGTCCTGATCCCTGGCTCCAATACTTAGATAAGAAACGTTTTCAGAATTCCCCAAATAGTAAATATAATCATATCAACACAGCTTTAATTAGCATCAATCTACACTAATTATTTTTACCATCAACCAAATTATGACTGAAAAAAAAACCCCCCAAACAAGTGCTCTTAATAGCTCTGCTAGAAAAAAGCTTGTCCATCATTACTCCTTGTAATGTAGTCAGCAGATGCCCTCTAATGTTGTGTCAACTGTTCATTAGCCCTGGAAAATGTGTCACTTGAAGCAGAAAGTCTCTGTAGTTTTGCAAGTTAAGAATTTTCTATGCTACAGCTCGTGGAGTGATTCGACTCCCACCTTCCCATTATGCATAATAAGTAGCAAGTAAAAGCAACAAACTCCTGGATAATCGCTCATTAGGAACTGTAATTACATTTCCACTTAATCCTTAATACAAGTTGTGTGACATTTTGCAGTCAATCATAAGAAAGCTAAGCCCTTCAAATCCAAGTCCTGTACATGATGGGTATCTGCTGACCAATTTCAAGGTTTGGCTGGGCTGGGAAAGCATGTGAGGGGAAAGGGTGGTCTGACCACTCTCATCTAACACATCTTTCTTGGATATTCCTACCTGTGGGGCCCTAAATGACAGTGATAAGCAAGAGTGTGCACAGTCCCTGAAAGCAGTGTGACCCCAATGTGTTTTCTGGTTCTTAAACTCAATTAGAACTTCACATGACACTACTTTTGTTATGATCAGTGTGGGTGGAACAACACTAAGCCTTTTTTTTTGTTTGTTTTTTAAGCCAAATGGTGACACCAAGGTTTCTTACTGCAGTTAAAAAATTGCAAGTCTTCTGAATATTGGAAACAATTTGCATTCACCGCATTGAGCAAAACTTGGAACGTGCTATCGGCAGAGATAATCATTCCCAGATTCTTGTTGGCCAAGCTGACAAAAATCAGAGGCAGTAAAAAAACCCAGCCCGCCGATAAGGTGCAGTGTAGATCCCATAGGAAGGAGGATGGCATTTCTTTAGCATCAAGATTAAAAACTAGTGAGAGAGAGCCCCTGTGACACACTTCAGGGCTGAGAATATACATAGGGTGACACGGCTTATAGCGAGGCCATTGCTGGGCTTGGGAGTAGCTGAGGACTTGTCAATTATTCTATAAAGGCTGAACGAGATTGTCACTGGGAATCGTAAATGATCGATTGTCTGATAGATTGTAAATCTATTTACCTCTTCTGCAAACCTGATCGTGCAGCTATTCCGCTGTAACGCTAGACGGTCCTCAGCTGATGGCAGTTAAAAAACACGTAAAAGTTACCTACCTGCTCTTGAAGAACTTCTTGCTTTTTACTGTGTAACTGAAGATAGGAAGTTATCTTCTCTGAACGTAATCCTAAAGTCTGTTTATTTTTTTCCACAAAGTTTTCTTTAACTCTTTGGGGTCCATCTGCAATCTGAAGAGAAAAAGCATGGCCATATGTACTGGGACTATCTTTGAAATGACAGCTATCTGCAGATTCCTTCCCTTTGGTAGCTAGCCTGAAAGGTTCATTGCTGGCCACAGCATTTGGTTCATGAAAGCTTAGTACTACTGTACCAAACTCTGAGGATGAATCCTGTGACTTTACCTCCTCTCGATTCTTTTCTTCTGGGGAGCCACTGGAATGGAGGTAAAATGAGTCCAGACTGCTTCCTTCAGCAGCTTGATGTGCTTTTTCTGCCTCAGAAAATTCTGTGGCCTCTTTTGTGTTCTTCCAGTTAGGATTGTATCTTAGGCTGAAATATTTGTCCACAGGCTGTTGTTTCCTATTTCAAAAGGAAACACAAAATTATTTATGTATAAATTTAAGCAGGACCTCCTCTTCATTTTTAATTTTCATTATCAGTGAATGATAAATTGGCCTAGCATTCAGATGACAGTAGAATACAGTCTTAATGCTAAATTTAGCATAGAAATCATAAGTAACAGCAGAATCAATTATGAGATGAAATTATATGTTGTGCTGCTTCTGTTGTTTCCTGTAAAAGGATGTAGCCTACAAAAGACAGTTTGTGTTGCTCATTTTTCAAAGACTCTGCTGTGTGAAGTGATATTCCCAGTAAAGTCGTGTTCTCAAATGCCAGTTTGAGACTAAGCAAGAGCAGCCTGCAGCTCTGTATCTTTACTCTTTCTTCTCAGTCCTATGAAACATCATCATGTTTCAATAAAAAAAACCCCAACCCTCTCTATAAAAGACTTAAAGCAACTTCTCATTACAAAACAGGCTGTAATTGACTTAAGTGTAGAAAAACGAAGATTGGAAATGTCTGTGGGGTTTTTGTCGTCGTTTGTTTGTTTTTTAACAAGTGTCCAAATCTGAACTACATTTGTCATGAAGCGAAGATGGTCTGCCTTAAAAACCCACAGTTGATTCTGTTTATGGTCTGACCCAACAGGAGGAAAAACCACACCATTTCGCTTCCAGGAGAGAGGCAGGTGGTGGCAGGAGTAAGGAATATGGGAGGAAAAAGCTTTTAAGTCTATTTTTTCTTAGCTGGACCAGCAGTATAGTCTTGGTTTCTCGGGCATTGACAAATGGTGAGCCTTTCAGAGTGACGTTCATTGTCAGGCACTGAATCCTGGGTGACTTTTCAGCTTCTAATAACAAAACCCTACTGATCTGCCAGCAGATTCTCCAACCTGTGGCATAGTTAATTATATTACCCTTTCCATAAATCGTTTATACATCCTTTCTAAATTAGCTACATGCCTATGCCTATATTTCAAGCGTCTCCTAATAATAAAATAAACTGTTTCTCTAGCAATGCTTTTCATTTCAGGCAAGCACTGGTGCCGTGGTATCCTGCATACTAGAGATTAGATGATTTACACCGGAGAGAACGTTATTATTCCCAGTTGTCATATACCACAGGTAAACAGAAATAGGTGACCAGCTTTTGAAATGAGTACAGAAATATGTGATATAATGGCAGGGATTCAAATGACACAGTATAATGCTAAAGAGTTCTATTGTGCCAAAATGTGTGCACAGCAGCTCAATTGTACGATGCAGGCCAGGTCACCGCACGGGAACGAAATGAGTGTGAAGAGCTCCTTCATCTCTAATCATCTGCAGACAAAAAGTGCACCTTTTATTCACCCCCTCCCCCCCCGCCCCCAAACTTGATATAAAGGTTAGATGGACTCTGTACTCATCAACAAAAGTGTTGCATGTAGACAACAGATGCAGTGTTTCCTCTTCGAATTCCGAGGTTAGTAATGGATGTAGAGAGGGGGTTTCATATGTATATGCTGTGATATTTGCTCTGGTTAATGGACTATATTTGAGTACTTACTAGGCTAAGTTCAAACAAAATAAAATTAAATTTCCATTTAATGAAGAGCCTCACATTCAGCATAGTATTCAGTCAAAAAATTACTAAAAATTAGAGCATGTTTCTAGTACAATTAACATCATTTGCACTCACAATAAAATATTCAATAACTGGCCATTTTGCCTGTTGAGGATGTGAATAAAAGTATGCTATTAATCATTTAGCCTTCATTTGTTTGCCATTTTATTTTAAGTAGACAATTAAATTGAAACTGCACATTATTATTACTTCAGATTTAATTTAATCCCTTTAAACTTGAGAATTATTCCTGATTTATACAATGTTAAACCTTTTATGCGTAAGACAGCAAATTAAATTTTATGTACCAAATTAAGGCTTTCTGAAGAATGTTTAAAGGTGGCGGAAACCCTGGAAATTTTAAGTTCAGATTTATACAGCCTTAAGGACAATGCTTAAGCACTTTGGCATCATAAATTGGTCTTGAAGATGTCATGTATATTGGGAGGAACGTAAGGTTTTAAAGTGTCAGAATTATTCTATTCATCTACTACAATCCTAAACCTTACCTCCCATCATTCTCGTGCATTCCATTTGTGTATCGAGTTGTGTCATACTCTGCTCCTTCTTGTTCTTCTAAACTCAGCTCCTCCAAGCTATCTTCTTCTAAGCTGTCATTCTCCAGCTCATCGGAACCCGGTCCTACCAGCTCTTCGTCGTCACGAATCCGCTGCTGGAGTTTTAACTGATACTGTGTCTCCTGGACAAGGCTTTCAGAGTCTGAGTCTTGGGAGTCGTGCAGCCTTGAGAAAAAGCCCCTTTTGAGTACAGGTGGCCTTTTCCAGTTTGCAGGGTGGAAATCTGGTTGCATGAGTATGTTTTGATGTATTTTATTCATGTTGCAAGTGCTTGGAGAAGAAACTGAAATATACTTGGTATCTGATGAACTCATTCTGGGGTTTGCACTGACGGTACACGCCAGCCCTGTGTTTGGAAAACAGGAGAGTAAATGTAAAAAGATTGTTTGCTCTACAATAATATTTCTTAAAAGATGGAATTGGGGATAGTATCACGGGCTTAGGCTCAGATTCGGACCTTCTACAGTTAAAACAATTCTTTCTTCTCTTGCACTGATTTTCCTTTGAGCAGTTAATATCAGGTTCCTCTAGTGCAAATGTGTGACTCATTGCTATGAAACCTACCTTAAACTAGCAGTGCTAACAAAACTAATCAGGTAGAAACAGCTTATGAAAAAGAAAATGGAGAAAAAACAAAGCAACACAACTTTGTTGATTTTTTTTGAGAGGTGAAAGAAGTTTTGTATCTTCTCTTTATTCCGCTTTATATCATTCTGACATGTAATCTATCAGCAAGAAAAGGTGGGTGACAGGGAAGCGGGCAGGGACACGAACTGGAACGCTTCCTAAAGGAGGAAGAGTTTCACTGCAGGGCACTGCAATGCTCCCTAAGTTCGTACGCACGGCCAGGCGCTACCGCTGCTCCTCACACGCCAGTTCACCCTCCGGCAGCCCTTTTACCGCCGGGTGCCCGATGGCTGCGGGGGTGCGGAGAGGGAAGCCCGGCACCGGCGAGGAAGCTGCGGCTGGAAACGGCCCCGGGCGGCCGCCGCCGTGGGCGGAGCGTCCTCGCCTGCAGCCCCATCCCGGCAACGTCTCCCCCGCCTGAAGGCAGCTCTGCGGCTCCCCCCAGAAAGCCGGGCCGGGCCTGCGCCCGCCTTCCCCCACCCCGCTCCGCGTCCCCGGAGGCCCCGCCGAAGCCCCGCACTCCCCTCGCTCCAGTCCCCTCACAGGTCTCGGCGAGGCCCCGCGGCCTCGTCGCCGGCCCCGACCCGTTGCCATGGCTGCAGCGGCGGACGCCGCGCCTACCAAGCGGCGGGCGGCGGGGGGAAGCCGCGCCTCCCCCCTCCCGCGGGGAGCGTGGTAGCGCCCGGGCCGGGCCAGGGGCTGCGGGGAGAGGCCGGTGCCCCCGGCTAAGGGATGGAGTTGCCGGCAGCCGCCGGGTGGTTGGGTGTTCAGAGCCTGCGTCCGGCATTTGTCTTACTTCTAGTGAGAAAGAATCATCTCTAACGAGAAAAAAAAAGAATAAATACAGCTGTCTGTTGTAAATTCCCTTTCTTTTAACAATTCAGTTTTATCTTTCTGCCCCAAAAGCTTCCCGGGGACGGTGTGGCGGGCTCTGCAGCTGGAAAGTCTTGGCGATTCTCCCAGGTGACTCTTGTCCCTGGATTTGGAGGATCCTCTGTGTAGTGTGATGCCTCCTCTTCACGTTTGCCAAGCCCTCGTTTAAATTGCTCCACGTTCTCGGTAACAGCCCTGGGAGCTGAGGCGATGTGGGAGACGGTGCAATTGTAGCACCCAAATGTTTTGGTCTGGGAGCCCCTCGCAGACTGGTGCCGATGCAGTTTGCACAGCAGAGCGCGATGTCACCATCGTCCGGGGAAGAAACCGAGGCCGAAGCCTTATCAAGGGGGAGCAAGCTTTTGGTTTGTAGCACTTAGGACACCAGCGTGCTGTCCCGCTTGGTTAAATACAGCTGGATGCCCAGGTTTCAGTTCAGAATGAGATGTTACAAGTCCTGGTTGGTTTGCAGCTCCCTGGCTTTCCTGCTTAGTCCCGTGCTTGCAGAGGAGGTGGCCGAAACATGACGTGAATATCTTCATAACCTGCAGTCCTCGGGGCTAATTGCATGTTCCCTTGGTAGGACCTGAGATGGGATGGATGAGCTCTGCTTCTGGCAGTGGTTAATTAAATCCTCTGAGGATTACAGGTAAATCACCGTCTTCATTGCTAATAGGTTTCTAGGAGCGCTGGCCCCATCTACCTGTCCCACCGTTTAAAGAAAGGCAGTCCCAACTGGCTTTTGGATTGAGGGGGGCTGTTTGTACTTCTGCTCCTTGAAATATCTGCGTCATACTGATATCCGAACTCTGCAACATAAATACCAGGGAACGGCGGTGTTTCTGCACGCTGTACAGGCTTGCCATTGCTATACATCCGTTTCCTTTCCACATCCAAACAGTTTCTCACTTATTGTAATGTTTTGGGGGTTCGGATTCTGCTGTGTTGTTTCCACATATCCTTTTGTTACACATTGTATGTTGGAGTTCTGATTGACAACTGAAATATAAACAGACATTTATTACTATTTTTGTAAACAGGGAAGTACCTGCAGGGTTTAAAATATTTTTGTATTTAAAAATATTTGAAAAAGAATGAAAGTTTTAAAAAATATTTTGATGACAATAATTACAAGCCACTTTCTCTTTTAATGCAGTTTTGGGTGCTGAAATAAACTCAGGTTGAAAGAATCTGGTCAAGTTCCCTCATTTTTGCCACATGGGCTTATTCACCTGCTGGAAGCTGCCTTCGTTCAAACAAAAGTCCAAGTGTGGAGCAGAAATACCCCAGCTGAGAAGGCTGACAGACCTACCTCTGTCTGTAGTGACTGGCTGAGGACAGGACTGATGAAGCACTGATGCTTTTTGGTGGTGAAATCAGGTAAGAGCCATTCAGGACAGTTTAACAGTAGTACATTGGTATATACCATGCATATTGTTTTTAACAGTGCCTCAGTAGATTATACTTTGAAACGAGATAAACCCATTGTGATTATCCAATCTAACCTATCAAATCAAAATCAATGATTTCCATTTCACTCTTGCTGAAGGTACAGTATCTATGGTGGACCTATTGGGATGAAAGGTTTGGGTTTAGAATCTTTAGGTTTAAAACATGCAATTTGCAAATAGCTCTGTATAGCAAGACTGCCCGCGCTCTGCTCTGGCTGTGGTCAGCAGCGATGCTCTGACAGGAGTTAGTTTATGTTGGTTAAAGGTTATTACCGTGTCCGTTCTTCTCACGGCCAGGGCTGTCCTCATTAGATTTGGATTTATAACTCTCCAGTGTTTGCTCTGAAACATCATTTTCTGTGCAGAAAACAAATGTTACTGTGATGATACATTCAATCCTCCTGACCATCTAAGAGATAGGCTTAAGACAACAATTTTCGTTGGCTTTCAGGGGACCTACTGAGGCCACTAGTTAAAGGGACCCTTCAGTAGTTTTTTGCAACTGCGGTCCCTGTCTATGGGAGGAGGACATTTAATCGGTGGCTGGAAGAGCTGTGTCCTGTCCCTGTGTAACAGGCTCCTCATCTCTCCAGCTCCTCTAAATAAAGCTGCAGGGACAGGGCCATCACCCACCTCTTTTCCACACTCCGTGAGCTTTTTTTAGCTTCCTCATAAAAAGCAGGACAATGATGAGTAGCACCAAAATCAGAACAGCCACCAAGATGGGCAGCAGGAGATTATTCTCTCTCTTTTTGATGCCTTCACTCTTTTGATCTTGCTCTGTAAAAGAGGCAGATGTATGTTTGTGTCATTAAATAGCTTCCTGTGAGTCGCTGGTAATTAAGACAAGGACACTGGCACAGGTTGCCCAGAGAGGTGGTGGAGGCCTCATCCTTGGAAGTTTTTAAGACCAGGCTGGATGGGGCTCTGAGCAACCTGCTCTAGTGGGAGGTGTCCCTGCCATTGGCAGAGGGGTTGGAACCGGATGATCTTTAAGGTCCCTTCCAACCCTGACAATTCTATGATTCTGTGATATATCCTGAAGCAGGCCAGATGAACATGGTGGGAGGACAGAATTCACCTTATTGGACTTAAATTTAGGATGTGAGGTCAAATTTTTTCTTCTTCTATGAACAAAATAAAACCGATTGAAAAGAGCAGATTTGTGCTCTGGCACAACAAGCAGCAAAACTTTGTGTTTTTCTGGAGTATAACAATGGTTGTGTTTCTGTGGTCTCTGCCCAAGACTGCAAGCCAGCATTACTGACAAAAGGTTTGGATGTAGATACAGCAGAGAGAACCAGCTCGGTGTAAGAAAGCTCATTGAATGTGTGGAAGCTGTTACTAAAGAGCTCGTACCAAAGGTGATGGCAGAAATCACTGTTACATTTTCCACTGGTAGTGGGGCTTGTGTCCTGGAAAGTTCCTCTTCTGTCACATTGCCATTTAATGCTGTTTCTGTCCCTGGAAGAAGGTAAAGGAGAACAGTATTTCTCTGAAGGGCAAAGGGCTGGTTAAGAAACGCGTATTTTCCCAGCAGCTTTGAAGGCCAGAGCATCTGGTACTGCAGCAGAAAGGGACTTGTGGAGCCCTTGACATAAAGCTCTGTGCTCGCTTCCTTAACACCGTGTTTCATTTTAGTCTGAAGACCACCTAAGCTTTTTGAACAGAAAATCCTCAGAGACTCTCACATATGGCTGAATTCAGTGGTTCCCAGTTACATCCAAATTAAAGCAGATCTAAGCTTTGACTCTCTGGTCATTTTGAGGCTTTCCCTGCCCACCATTCTTCTTCTCGTTCTTGCAAAACCATGAATGAGCATGTATCCTTTTCCTAAAAACTATTTATTTATTTATTTATTAATTATTATTATTATTCATATCCCTGACTACTCTTTTACTGTTTTCATAGCTCACAGTGATGCAGTCACCAGGGTGAGAATCTCCACCCTTTGGCACCACCACCCATGTCTGATGACGTGAGGTCGTACCGTTAGGGACGCGATAACTCGAGGAACCAGCCAAGTCTTCCTTTCCCGATGCAGCTGCCGTTACTTTGGACCCTGCACAACAGAGAGGTGAGCTCTGACCTTCTCATGCACACAGACAACATATCCTTGTGTAATTAACTTTGTTTTGTAAAACTAAAATGGTAATGTGTGCTGTGTCTATCAAAACTTTACGTTCATTAGAGATTTTCCTTCTCATCAGGTAAACACACCTAGTGAAAGTCCTGTTAAAAGATTTAGTTTCCCTTTCCAGGTATGTTTATCAACGTATGTCTGAACTGTTTATTGGGATATAGCCATTCTGTGACTTCTCTAATCACTGATGTAGCACAAAGGTCTTTTCTAACCTAAACAATGCTCTGATTCTGTGACTCTGTGTATTTCTAAGACGGCCAATTGCTTTTTCACCGCAGAAAATGACATTTCATTGTCACATTAAGCAGGTTCCTGCACCCACCGTAGTGGGTTTTGGCGAACCGATTTGGGCAGAGGAGCTGTTAGCTCTTCTGCTGGAAACAACTCCTCAGCTCAGGAGCTGCAACCCGCAGCCTGCCCTGTGCACAGATAATCGTTGTTGCAGTGCCACCTAGTGCAACCGGCCAGAGAAACCCCTGCCCGGGCTCCACCATGCCGCTATAGTGGCTGGTCTGGCTGCTGCTGCTGCCGCTGATGTTGTTCTGCATCTAACGAGAGACTTCGTCTGATTTCATGGCTGTAAAACTGAGGGCTCCCCGCACAAGCAAGAAATGCAGTGTTTTATGTTACACCCTTGTTTGTAATGCGGAATGTAACGCTGCTCTTGGTAGCAGTTCTCTCCCGGGTTGGTAAATTCATGTAACCAAACTTACAAGCAGATGTGACATCTGGTTGGAGGTGTTGCTGGTTTGGCGTTGATGCTGAGCTGGTAACTACTAGATTCTCTGGTACCATAGAAGGGATGGTTGATCGTTCAGATCCTAAAGGAAACCCCCCCCAAAACACAAGTCAAAAATCAGAAGACACGCTTTGCTATTGAAAGGATCCTTGAAAAACAAAATCTAGCTTGTATGCTCCATGCTCCAGACCGTCCACCCTCCCACCTTCAGCTCTCTTGTCCTCTGGATATATTTAACAGTAGGAAATGAAGAAAATAATGAAAGTGAAACATTACCAGTATGCTGTGGGTAGCTTGGAGCAGATGCTGTGTTGCTGGTGAGATCTGACACTGGTGCAGTCACTGGAGAAAAACACAAAGCAGTTCTGAAGGCTGTGCAAAATGTCCCTTAGTGCTGATGGCAACTGGTGATAGATGCTGTGTTTATCTGAGCTGTGCATTAATTAAGGAGGCCGAGCAGATAATGCCTACCTGTAGATAGCTCATTCTTAGAGACACGTGTATTCACCTCTACCTCAGCAGGTGCAGGATTTGGTTTTGTAACTGAAAAAAACCCCCACAACAGTACAACGTTAAGAGCACATTATAGACATTTGTTGAATCAAGCAATCTAAGTAAGAATCAAGGAAGTTTCATTAGAACCATCCTTAAAGATGAGTAAATAGGCAGAAAGCAAACTCTGAGAATTATTGGACAAGCAGCTTCAGTGTTAGTTTACAATATTTACACCCTTCTAGCTTTCCAGGCGGATGTGTCTGATTTGTAGAAGACATAGGAAGCACGCACAGCTTTTTGAGAACATAAAATTTGAGTTATCTATAAAGCTTTAGGACAACTATCACTTGAATTCTAGGAGCAGCACTGGAGAACTGACCTGCCCGGGCTCCTGTGGCTAATGTTTAATGAATGTAGTTAAGAAGCAGGAAAAAGCCTCAAAATCTTAGTTTGGAGTTCTTGTTTTGCCTCAGGTAGCTCTCTCATTTTAAGGTAGATTCCACACATGGGGCAGTAGACTCTGCCTTTCCTCTGTATCTGTATAACTTTCACCAGTTGAGCCTGGTGAAATGGGATAGCCTTTGCTGAAGGGCCCTGCAGTACCTGTCCTCGGGAGGTCCTCAAACCGGAAAGATGCCATCAGCTTCTCTTCTCTTAGCGCTCGGTGACGAACGATGCATGTGGCTGTTGAACCGGGCCCATAGGCAAGGACGGTCAGCAAGCTGGTTGTGCTCCATTTCTTTCCGTCAGCTTCTAACTTGTGCTTAGTGTCACCTATACACCCATTGGAAGAAAACATTTAAGTGCTTTCTGGTCAAGAGCAATTTAATGAAAAACCTTCCAGGCGCAATCTGCATTACTTTGCTGTGCTAAAGCAGCACCTGGTTACTGTGCAATTGTGTAAATGGATTATATGGGAGCCCAAAGGCAGCAAGGTCATATTTTCTCCTTCAGCAGTTGTTTAAGTGCAGACCTCTCTGAACCTCCTGCACTCAACCCAAAGCCTCTGCTCGGTTTCCTCACTGGCGTGGGGAAATTCCCCTGCAGGGCCGTGCACGCCTCGCCGAGATGGCCAAACGCCCACCGGCCCTTTTGGTCCGTACTGAATGGAATAAATTGCTTTGCTGTCTGCCACAGCCATGCATGGCGGGGAGCCTCCAGGCAAGGATCTGCTGTTTTGCTGCACAAAGGAGATCTAGAAAAGTTCTGCTATGTGATATCCCAGGACATTGAATTTGTTTCTTAGTAGCTGTGGATTTGTTACCCCAAACATAAAAAGAAGTGTGCGATATTTGCGCAAATTGATAACCGTGCACGATAAATGTCGACGTGAAATATTTCTATCTGTAATAAATAAACACTTCTATAACTCTATGAAAACCTGTGTGAGTTCTCAGTCATCCCTAAAGTGCCATTTTGACTCCTCCACTTTTGCAGCTGGGGAAGTTAAAGACAAATAGTAATTGCCTTGCCATAATGAATGATAGAGCGTCATGTGGCTCGTCCCAGGTAGTTCGTAGTCCTCTAGGTAATGCTGACTTCTAATCGCTTATGTAATACGGACAAAAAAAGGTGTATTTCATGTGATGCAAAGAGATGTGTTTAAATAGCTCTGGTGGAGAGAGAAATTTTTCAGATGTTTACCTTAAATGCCCGTGGTGGCACAATAATTTCTACTGTCGGTTTATAACGTAGAGGTTCTCTGGAAACAAACCAGTGGTTGTTCCTAAGGTTGTTACCAAGGGTAACAGATCATTTCCTAAATGAAAGAAATTCCTTGTTTCCCCATTAACCTTTACAAATCAGTTGCTGTGTCACGCAGACCAGTATTTCTCTTTTCCATCCACAGCAGGGTCACATAAGAGCTCAAAAGGATCTCCAAGTGTTTGTGCTAGGAAGGAAATACACTTTGCCAACAACAGCTCAGCAATTACAGCTGATATGCCCCTGCTGAGCCCTGGTGCAACTGAGGTGCTGCCAGTAATTAAGATCTATTAGCTATTTGTGATTAGTGCAAATATTTGCAGGAAGTGATTAAAGCTGAGAAGGGGAGGGGGTGAAAGAAGCGTTACTGAAGGCAGGCAGCTTCCAAAGAGGAAGGGTGCATGCAGAAAGTTTGACTTAGGGCCATTATTTTCCTCTCTCAAACACTTCAAGCCGTGTTTGCCCCAGTCAGACTTCGTGTCACGAAGTCCCCCCCGGGGCCGAAGCCCCGTGGCCCAGGTGCCCGGTCTGGCTGGAGGGACCTGCGCTGGTGGCTGCCGAGGCCGGGAGGGCAGACGGGTAAGTACAGGTTTTTGTTGCACTAAGCAGAGAGAAGTCGCGGGAGGTGTTCCCTGGCTGAGCTGGGGGCTGTCCCCTTGCAGATACTGTAGCGGCTCAGAGCTGAGGTTGTTTCGAGTCTGAGGAAATCCCTGGGTTTAGAACCCTGGGGAAAAAAAATGTACGTACAACCTTAGATACACGGCTTTCCCGAGCTGTGCATAGCTTCCCAGCCGGTGTTCTCCCAGCCCTGCCAGTCACACACAGGATTTTGGAACCTGCTTTTCTGTTTTATGCAGTTGCATTAGTCCCTGTGTACCTGGCAGCCCGCAATCGGCTTCGGTGTGGATTTCTAGCTATATTCAGGCCAGCACGCTTCTCTGGGGTTTTCTAGACCTCTTGGTTAAAAAAGCCATCTTGGGGCAGGAAGGAAGATTACAGGCTAAGCTTTGAATATACTGCTTGATGCTGCAAAATACCAGTAAGCGCTTGTTAATATGTGAGAGAAAATACATTTGCATCTAAGAGTATTTTCCTCGCGCCTTGATACGGATGCGCGTTTCCTCTCTGCTGTGCTAAAGCTACAGCTAACAAATAGCTAAATTTAGAATCTGGTCTTCAAAGCAACTGTTTATACAGTCCACAAGTTAAATTGAGCTATGTGATGGCTCTGTTCTTCCTGACGCGTGGCAGCCCAGGCCTGTGCAGACTGCTGACTGTGGGGAGCGTCGCAGGGTGGCGTGGGCTATTTCCTGAGTTCTCTTCTTGCTTCTGCTATCGAGCTGCCCAGCTCTGAGCAGGCTAACGAAATGCTGCTGGCGTGTGTGTGAGGAAAATCTGTGTACCAGTGACGGTGTGGAAATAGTTAGAATGGATTTGATAACTGACTTTACACCGGGGCTTTGAAAAATGTGCCCCAAGAGTTTTGGTTTATTTTTATTTCTGTGGGATTTCACTCCAGATTCTCAAGGGGGTTTGGTGTCAAGTGGTGGTGTTCTGCACTGGATGTGAGCAAAGGAGATGAGCCCTCTCTCTCTCGCACAAACACTGGAATTTAGTGCTGACTTTTCTCCAAATCTGCACCACGGGGGCCAAGTTGTACTAAATGAGTGGGGGATGAGTGGCAGTCCCAGCTGATGTGTTGCAGAAAGTGTTTCACCTTCTAGTGGTTTTTAAACGTGCCCAAGGCTGGTAAGAAGAAATAGTTAGTAATTGATCCCTGCCCCTTTAACACTTACCGGGGAGCTCTATCCCGTTGTCCAACAACCAGCTGACCTGAGGCTGTGGTTTACATCCTTGGGTATAGCAAGACAGTGTGATGGTTCTTTCTGTGTCTCGGGATACTTTCAGTACTGGATTAGAAGGAGCAGCTGCAGCAGTAAGATTTACTATCAGTTATAGTGCATCTTTCTACTCAGTTTTATGAATGGCTGCACCCACAGCATTGTGTGGGTGGACTGAGCTAGGGTTGGGCTTATATTGCATTAAGCGCCGTACGGTTGCATGCAAAAAATGCAAGTCTGGAGTTGAGGAGCTGGCTCTCTTGTTCTGCTCCTCCAGAGCAAAGCAGGTCAAGGAACTTACCTAATACCTCAATGGTCTTGTTCTTGCTTTTGAACGGGTGGCTGTAGTAGAAGCATTTATATACACCTTCATCGTGCACTGTTACGTTAGACAGTTGGATGGAGAATTCATCCGTGGAATAGCGGATAAGTTTGTATCTCTGATCTCTTAAAGCTGTAAGGAAAGTAAAACCCAGCATACTATGTGTGTTGGTAGATAAGAGGAAGACAGATAATCAAAGCGGTAATGAATGAGGAAAGTTTTCTTTATTGGGTGTTTTTAATTCATCAGCCCTTGCTGTAAGGGAGCAGTTTGAGCACCAAGCGTTCCTGTGTGCGCTGTCAATGGGCAAAATGACATGGGTCTCTTTCCTCAATTTTCTTTTCTGGGGATCTTATTCTTGTGTCGGGTTCTTTAAGTCTAGATGGATAAATATGAGCAAATATTGGAGTGTGAGGATGTGATATGGGGTCAGAAAAGTAATATGACCTTTGAATATGGAGCATAGATGCATGAATTGAAGACTTCTCCTTTCCCCATTCCCCAAGACTTGGCCTTGAAAAAAATCACTTCCCCTCTTTGGGTGTAGTTTCTGATACAGAAATGAACGCTACAGTCAGCACGCACCTCTTTGTTAACTGCTTATTAATTGGCTGGTTTGTTTCTCCTATCCTTGTCTAATTATCTTGATGTTTAATGAGACTGTCTCCTAGAATATCTGTGCTCTGCTGTACAGTCCCCTTTCTCTCTCTGGTCTTTGCTTCGTTCCTCCTGCCGGATGACTTCTGGGAGTCCTCAGGGTCAGGCCAGCAAGTCACATGGACTTTTCCCACAATTGCAGCATAGAAAGTGTAACGTTCTGCTCTTAAATTGAACTGAAACTGGGGGTGTGTACCAGTCATTAGGGAGAAAAAGACCTCAAAACTTTTTTTTTAATAGCTGAGGTCTTGTAAAAATACAGAGCTGGGAGAATCACAGCGGTCCTATAATTTATGTATAAAGTGATTAAATATTAAAGAATTTTGAAATCATCATGATGTTAGACTTGTAGCTAGCTTGTGATATTTTTACCTGCAGTGAGACAGGAGGGAGCCGATTCACAAAGTGGTTTATTGGAGAAGAAAAGTGACAGATTGACAGTGGTGATTCAGAATAAAAAACGAAGACATCTGTGTGCAGCGTGAAGTTTGATTGCTCTCTAAACAAGGACTGTGTTCTTTCTTTCTGACTTGAGTTACGAAGCTTGCAAATGCTTTGCAATCTCTAGTCCTTGTGGGTGTTATATCCTGTGTCTTACTGAAGAATAACCACGGGATGTTGAAACTATGGGATGAATCTTCAGGTGATTTAAGATAATACCGGTTTGTTCTCTCGGGTTAGAATCTGCTCCTATAGACACCAGTCTGTATGTTCTTTTCCTTATTAAATTGCTGTGTCAACTCAGCAGAACTTTGAGCCTCAAAAGGGCTAGAGCCATTAAAAGATGGAGATGTTTAATATTGGGTATGGGCAGAATTAAGTGTCTCAGTCCAAAATTGCTTGCATTGAAAGAGAGCGTTTGTGACTGTAGCCAGGGCCATAGAGAAGTTGCATAAATGGAAGGAATTCTTGCTGCTGTCGCCCACCTCTATGCCATAAGTACTGAGAACACACGTATGTGTCAAAAATAGAGATGATTTGCTCCTAGCTCTTGCAATTCTTAGGTGCACAGCTGAAGTATTAGATTGCAGCAGGGGAGAGGAACCCCCACCGTAGCCTGCTGTGGTTTTTTGGAAGCCTGGATGTCAAAGCAGCCCAGGGCAGATTGCAGTAGCCCTCTTTCCCATACTGAAAAGCTGTCAGTGGCTCAGCACTGAGTTTATTTGGATCCCATCTGAATGAATCCAATGGCTCATATGCATTACACCGAGAGTACTGAATTGGGATACTGGATTCCAGAGGAAACAGTTCCTAATACAGACATGTGTGAGTCATTTGAAATCACTAATGAATACCATCCTACTTGCTCTTGTAACTGAGTTGAGAAACAACAGTTAATCATGATGGTTTCCACTTAGAAATACTTGCAATGCTTGTGGGAAATATTAGTAAGCTGGGATTCCCAGAGCAACTGAAGAAGACCCTGAGCATTTTCAATGGGAGCTGGGTACCCACTGTCGTGTGGATAAATCCCAGTCGTTATTATCGTTCAAGCCCAAAGGCTTTAACAAGCAGGGATGCTGACTAGCTACTGTACTTTGTTTTCTAAAACTTCCTCCTTTTGCATTACCTTCCATGATGAATAGAACAGTACCCAGGTCTTCCAGGCACGTCCCTTCCTGTCTGTTGTAAGGCAAGACTGGGGTTTCGTGCTAATCTCTTGGTGCTGGTTCATTGCTAAAAGCTGTAGTGCCAGACCACTCTTGTGGGGGTTTCCATTTCATCAGCTTCCTGACAGAAAGGGGCTGAATGGTAAAACCATCTTGAGCGGTTGGGTAGCAGGTGAGTCAGACTGGCCATGGGTGGGAGCCGGGAAAGCCCACTTGTGAGTGACCCTCCAGCCCCCCGTGGAAAGTGCTGCACTTGGTTTTCACACTTACCCCGCTGCCTGTTGAGAAAAATGGCAAACCCGTGAGGGTTTAACCACTGCCGGGCAGAACCGTCGTCGCTGCGGAAGGTGCAGTGAAGATTTAGATCTTCTCCTTCCTTTAGAGTTATTGTTTCACTGCCAGCTCCTGGAAAATCCCCTGCCAGAGATGAGGGGAGAAAAAACAAGTATTAAAATATGACCTGAAGTAAAGCAGCAATGTTTCATGCAGAGTTTTATGTCAACTTTACTTTTTTTCAAGGGTGTAAAGGTTTTTCTACAGCAGGAAACTTGCCAATGCTATTGTCCTGGTGTAAATAAATCACAGTCATTGGAAAGATCAGCATGGTCACTGAGTAAGACTCGTACCCAAGGTCTGTGATCTTCAGCTGCTAGCTGGACCAGATTTAGTTATTCAATATTATTCCACATGAGTCTGTGAGGATTTGATAGTGGACCCATTTAATGTACGTCCTCCCTGTGTGTTAACGCAAACGTTAATATTCGTGTTCCTTTCTGGAGCTGTTGAACCTGATTTGCAATTGTGCAAATCAGTGAGCAGTGAATGATCAGCACCTATGAAAAATGAGACTTTTATCTGTAATGCTGCCCCTGCTTTGAGCTGGCTTTGAAACTTCTTTGGGAGATAGGAGCCCAAAACCTGGCCTGGCACAGGTTACTAAAATGCAATTTCATTCTCTTTCTTCCCAGTTCATTTTAAGGACAGGCAGTAAAGTGTGTTTTTTCTCTCCAGATATTCTAAGATATATAATACACTTTGTGGAACTATTTGATGACCTGACCTGGAATGAATTGCCTTCTCCAGAAAAAAGCATGCCCTGGAGAAATTACTAAAAGCACAGCCTGCTCAGAGTTAAGTAAATAGGCAGTAAGAGGGTTGTATTTTTCATTCCTGTTTTATGTGTTTTGATTTCATTTTCCAGGTAGCTGTCTGCTTCAAGTTCCTGCTGCTTACATGAGCAATACATTTTGGGGAAATGAATCTTTCTGGGCTTTAGGAGAGCTTTTAATTAAAAAAAAAAAAAAAAAAAATTATATATATAAAGTGAAGCTATGGTAGGGTGTTTTTGCTTGACCAGAGGCTCGTCTCCCCATAAGACAGTAGTTTCCCATGGGGATCTGTTGCCATGTCTCAGAGCACACCTGTCATTTCCTGGGCCAGAAGTGGCACAGAAAAGGTCATAAGGACGTAGAGATGAGAGGTGTAGGGAGTGAAAAGGAATGCAATAATTGCATTGCAGTAACATGGCCATGGCACGGTCAGCAATACAGCTTGGGGCTTGACAAATGGCAAATGCACCGCCCGTCTTCTCATTCTTCACTGTCTGCTCTTTGGAGTCTAAGCTTGTAGAAGAGACTTCCTGGTAATATCTCGATATTTTTACTTCCAAATTGGTAAGTATGGAGCGTGCTAATGTAGCAAAGGAATAACTGTGCACTACAGACCTGCTGCCTACCCTCACTGCACAGTGCCAGGACAAGCCACGGGCTGGGTTCGACCAGCTCTCCGTACACTGGTGAAGCTCTGTTGAACTTAGAGTGGCTGTACCTGATTTACCATCATGTAGGGCAGATCAATGCCTTTGGCTTATATTTTCTCTTGTTTCCACCTCCAGTGCTTAGCCTTAGTGTCTCATCTGGTTTGTCAGGGCTTGTGCCACATGGCGGTCACTTAGAGAGGAGCAGTAGGAAAGGAAACCCTCCTTGCGTGGGTTCCACTTGTGAAGACCTGTGTCAGGAGGTGAGTGTTGAAGTAGCAGAGAGGGCCTTCTCTGTAGTTTTCCGTGGGCCCCTTCTGCATTTTTTTTTTTTGTAGTGAGGGTTTCCTGTTGCTAAAAGCAGCGTGGGGTCTTTCATGTCACACCTTTTGAGATCAGAGCGGCAAGACTGAAGAACAAGAAGAGGTGGGGGTGTTGCTTGCCTTTCTAAACCAGAGAAAAAGCAGCCCCTAGAACAGAGCATATATACAATTTCCTTGAGGTCATGGCTTCTTTCACATCACGAATCACAGGTCAAATTTCTTTCTTTGTATAGGGGGCATTTTGATGTGGCTGTGGTCTTAAGTCACTGTAGCCCACCACAGTACAGTCACTGGGGTGTGGGAGATGTTTCCATGCCAGCCCCAGAGGACAGTGATTCTTGTACAGTGTGGATCCCAGGTGTCCCAGCTGCCTGGAAAAACTGGTCTGGCATCAAACACAGTGATATATCCACCTTCTTGGCAAGAAAGGGCAACAATTTCTTGCACGATACAGCTAGCAGAGTAATTCGTGCCTCTGGTTGCTATTGTTTTAGCCATCAAAGTGTGCAGAGAACTTGTGCTGATAGGCACTCGATGCATCACTTCCAAGATCCCTTTAAGGCTGCAGCCCATAGAGACATCCTGTTCAATGATTTCTTTTTGACCTCTGGCTGAAGACTTGCAAGTGGGGAGTCTGAATGAATTCATTCTGGTGGCCAAGAGCAGCCAGGGGTTGGCAACAGCTACAAATTCATCCTGCGGGAGCCTGTGGCAATATTGAGGGAAGAGGGGCTGCAGACTGAAACAGTGGGAGCTGCTGATTTGGAGCAGGTCTAAAGGGCATGGCAGGTGCGCGTTCAGCTAGAATATAACTGACGGCTCCTGGCCTCTCTTAAACACAATCAGTGGTAATAAAATATCCAAAGCATACAGTATTACAGAATGCTTTGTCGCTGCTTAGACAGTGAGATCTGATCAGGCCTCTGTGAACGGTACCTTCATGCATGAGGGTATTAGCCAAGTGTCAGCAATAGCGCTGCTGTGGTTTCTGCTCCAGCATTGGTTAAAAAGGCAGAGGAGCTATTGCTCTGGCCAGCACCAGGCTCGTCTGTCTGTTCCTCCTACAAAGCCCAGGCGTGAAGCCTGCAAGAATGCCAAGCTGGGGGTAGCTGTCTTGCTGCTGTCCTTCCTGAAATCTTTCCCTGTTTGACCTAGTCAAATCTAAATCTTTCACACTCTCCTGTGTATGAAATACAGGAGGTTAGCAAAGTAGGTATAAGCTACAGTCTCTAGTAGGAGTAAGGAAATTGAAAATAAAAAGCACTTCAAGTGCTCAAAGTACTTTGCGAGTACTTTCTCAATTACCCTGACTTCTTACATTAGCCTCTTTTTACACAATACATGAGCAAAAGCATACACAGACACCAGCTGCTAGCGGGTGATTTGGTCTCAGTGGTACTGGGTTTAGGAGGCAGCTGGAATTCACCACCAGCATGCTTTGGAATTGAGTGACAACCCAGCACTGTCAACACGAAAAGCACAACAGCGAAGCTGCCTTGTGTGTGGTGTGCTGAAACTCTGGAGATTGAGTTCTCCGGGCTGGGTTGCGTGCCAAGGGGACATCGTGGAAGACAGACAACATGGATCGCTTACCTTGCATCAGGAGCAGAGCCGTGATGTGTAGCACTCTAGTGAAAGTCATGTTGTGGTGTGGGTGCAGGCAGGCTGTGCTGGCTTCCTCTCTCTGCTGGCGCTGCTGTGCAGCAGGTCCCTTTTCAGCATCAGGGGAGCAGACTTACCATGACTTCATCGCTGATAGGGTCTCTGCCTCCTTCCCTTCTTTCCGCTGTTCCACTCTCTTCTCCCCCTATCTCATGTTTCCTATGTGTTGGTGACTGCTGAGAATGTGACCTCACAGGTCCCTAAAATGAAACTAGTGGGCGGCAGAAATGGGGCCACTCCACTTTGCACCCCCTCCAGCTCCATCTTGCTCGGCACCCTTGCAGGGGAGAGATGTAGGTGGTGAGGGGGGAAGCAGGTAAAGGTTGAGAGGAATGTGGCCGGGGTTGACCCCACTGGGGACCCCTGCCATGGCGATCCTACAAGTACACAACTTAATTCCCAAGATAGAGTGGCACCCAGGAAGGCAGAGCTTATTTGGTGGACATGGTTGTAGTGCAGGAACTGACAAGGTTGCTTGAAAACCCAGCTGTGTGATTTAAATCCTTGGAAAAACAGTCTGGCATCATTCTGCATCGTGATCTGTTGTGGGCATGGGAGGTTGGCTTTGCTCTGCTTGCAGGGATCCTGGCAAAACAAATAATGAGAGAAAGGTCACTTGCTGTGGGTGGCTTGTGGCTCTCCAGGGAACAGAGAGTATTGGTAAGGTGGTTGTGCCAGGTTCGCTGAGCACCAAAGCACTGGGTGGAGGGATGACTACATCAAGGAGTTCCCAGAGGAGCAGTGGCAGAATCTGGGTTTCCTGTGTCCCCTTCCAGGTCTGATTGTTTCAGGAGCAATCTCGCGTGTAGCAAAGCTTTTTTTTTGCCTGTGTCTCCTGGGTGTGTGATGTCCCGTAGCATCATGGAAGGTGCATCATTCTAATGGTGTTTATTTGATTTAAGATAAAAGCTTTGGCTTTTATCTTAATTGTAATACAATCAGCTTTACTAGAAAAGAGAGCTGTAGGCCTTGAAGATTAATATAGACACTTGGTTTGAAAGGAAAGAGTGACTAGCTGCTAGAACTACTGCTGAAGAAAGATGATGTGGTGTTAAGGTATTTACTGCTTTGGTTTAAAAGTTGTGCTTCCCGTTCCACACCCTCAAACCTGACGGGAAGATAGCTCCGGGGCGGGGAAGCCATCGGGCAGCAGAGACGCTGAAGCCACCGAAACAGAAAACCAGACTTGAGATGGTTTTGTGCCATCTGCTGTCAAATAAATGAACTTCATCTTCAGTGGAGGGAAGCAAAAAGGAGCTCAAATTCCCCTTTCTCCTTGATGCTTCTGAGGCTTACAGCCCATCCGTGTGGGCATCCTGCAATAGGATGTGGTGAGAGCAGTGTTGCAATCCAAACTGAGAAACAGCCCCAACTCCCTTTTTGTTTCAAGGTCCCAGTACAGCTGTTCTCTACGCATACACCCAGAACAGGCATTTTTATTACCTACATCTTGCTGGAGCCACCGAAAGCATTGCTCAGGTGCACGTCAAGCAACACAGGGGTCTCTCTGAAGGGCACTTTGTTGAAGGTCTGTGTCAGAATATTCCCTCAAGGTGTGGGTGAGTGGTACCTTTATTAACTCATCTACAGGATGGTTTTTGTCTGACTTTCAAGAAATTCATTTAATGTCATAAGCAAATTAAAATGCAGTGGTTGTTTCAACAGTTGTTAGCACTTGAAACTGAGATTAAAAACAACCAACCAACCTGCCCCCAAAATAAAAAAATACAGATGTCACAGGTAATTACAGCTATTTTTGGCAATACAATTACTGGCTTTTTTGAACAGCAAACATTTTTTTTTTCTCAAATAAATACAATCTGCTCACACTAGAAAAAAAAAAAAAAAAACAGAATGATACAGATGGAAAAAAAAAAAAAAAGGATCTATTGATAACATCAAGTTTTAAGAGATGTCCACAGAGAGACTTCAGAAAATACGTTTTAATGGGAAGTAATAGAGAGGAATTGGCTGTGTATTTTCTGTTATGTAGCATGTGTGGGTCATGAATATTCCCCAGGGAAGAAGTGTTTGAGGAAGTGGTGAGAAGTGGCGATTTAGAGCGTATGCAACCAGTCGCACTTACTGCTTAATTAGTTTCTTGGGGTTTTTTTTTTTGTTTTATTCATTCATTCCCCATTTTAAGCTACCCCTGTCATTTCCACTTATATTTTGAAGTTCAAATAATTTCCTTTATGAGCAGGTTCTTTTTTAACAACAAACCAAACCACAAACCAAACCTTTCCAAGCAATAGTTTTCAATACATTTCAAGTTGTGAAGCATTGCAAACTAAGGCTCAGCTCTGGGTTTAAATGAGGGTTAGTCAACTACAGCTGAACTCAGCTATCTAGAGTCCCTCTCTCTGGAATGAACATGAATATAATTGGGCGTGAAATCTCAACCTAGTTCTGCATTCATGTCTGAAATCAGGACTGGAAGGGCTCAACCCTGCACAAATACGAGTCCTCCAAATTCCTGAAGTCAGTGGCAGGTCAGGGGGAGCAGCCTGTGGTAGGGCCAGGCTTTGTGCTGCTTCACCCCAAGCATTAGGAGATGATGAGAAATCTTCTTTAGTTCCCTGGGCTCTGGATCCAGAGGGATCCAAAGGGAAAAGTTTACAACTCCTTATATCCAGTGCAGTGCACAGAAGCCTAGAAGAGAGGCTGAGGTTGTCACGGTGCTGTGCACAAACCTCTTCCCCATCCTCGGACCTGTTTTGCCAAGAGCTGCGGTCAGGGCACGAAGATAACAGTAAACGCTTCCCAGAGATAGTGCTACCTGGGGGGCTCAGGGCTGTACATACACAATCACACACGGGCAAACAGTGCTCTAGCATCCCTTCTACTCTCTTTGTTTTGCAGAATTACTGCTGGTGTTGCCTTCACTAAAGATAATTCCCGTCGAATTCTTGAAAACAACCACTGATTTGGTGATATAAACGATCCCTTTGATAACAGCACTGACACTAGAAGCTAACACCAGAGAGGGGGAGGTTCCTTCCATCAGCTGATTTCTTTCTGAAACTGTTCAGGCTGAGTGAGACGGGAATTATGTTTGTTTTGGTTTTCGCTTTGTTTTTTTCCTGCAGTTATGGCCTGGATCCTCAGTTTGTATAAACAAGCAAAGCTCTGTTGAGTATACAGTGTCCATTTACACCCGCAGAAAACTGGCTCCGTGCTCACAGGATTTAAGTATTTAGCTGTAGCTGCCACTGCACTAAATCGATGTTGAAACTCTAGACCTTTAATGTGCCTGCATTAAACTAGAAAGGTGTCCCTGGGCAGGGCTCCAGCCTTGGGGCTGGGACACGCTGCAGCCCCCTCCCATCTACTTCAGCAGAGGGACATACAAAGTCCAGTAATAAGGACAAACTCCTGCTCAAACCTGAACTTCTGATACCCTGGTCTTGACCTCCTGGTGCCGAGTGTCATTCTGTCAGCTGCTGCTGTGCTGGGATTTGATTCTGCACTTTGATTCTTGTATTTTTCTAGCCCAACCCTTAAGTTTCACTTTATTGAAATACTGGATGAACAACTTATTCTTGGCAGATTTCCAGCTTTATTCCTTAACTGGGAAGCGGGGGGGGCGCAGGAAAGTCTAGGAACTGCTATTTGCCCACTAAACCCTAATTAAACTGTGGGGATCTGATGCAGCTCCCAGCGAAGGCAATGAAAAGACCTGCACATACTTTAGATGGCTGTTCTGGGACAAAACCCTCAAGTGATGTTAACTACGCGTTAATGAGCAGCAATGGAGTGAAAGTGAAGCAGTAATTGTTTGGAACTCTTCATATCTCAGTTTAAAAACTTAAAAGGAACTTTTTTCTTCTTCTTCTTTTCCCCAATAAGCCTTATCAACTTGAGACTACTTAACACAAAACCCCTGTGAAAAATCAAAATCCTAAAAGAAAATGTTTTTCTTTCTGTCATTCTTGACACCTGAAAAATCTGAGACGTGACTGCAATTGTCAAAATACTTTCCCAAACATCCAAAAATATACTTTCTAAAAGAAGAGTGTTTTAACATCTACCTTTGCAAACAAACCCCTCATTTCTATATTACTTACTATATGCAAAGGTCAGCTAGTAGGATATTCTAATGGCACATTCAGGATTTTCCCCTCTCAGTTTCACTCTTCTGTCTAAAACTCCTCGTAAGGGTGCTAAACTGCAGTAGGACCTGAGCAGCCTCCACTGCTTTGGATAGGCAATATTTGTTGCCTCAAATGAATGTCTTACTGGCCCACGGTGTGAATCGAAAAGCAGTCCAGAGAATTCTATATGCATCAGTAAGGAAATCAGTTTTGGTGTGATTGTCATCTACTTTTTGCAGACTTGCAGTAAGCATGGAGGAAAACAAGCCAGAAATGCTTTTCAGAATGTCTGTACACAGCCAAAAATAGTTTAAATTACAGTTAAAAACTCAAGTGACAGCAGTGTAACTGCATGAGAGCAGTTTCTTCTGTCATCTTAGAGGTTGCCTCCCTGACTTTTCAGTATACATCTCTAGTATAATAATGCACTTACAAACAGCCTCCCGTGTATTAGAGTCGTGAATGTATAGGATGTATAAATGACGGAGCGTCGTTACGCATCGTGACAATGTAAGTGTTGCCCAGGATGAGCTCTCTGCTGACTCAAAATATGCTCAGAATCTGCTGTACTCTCCCTAGCAAGCTCCATAAAACCCAGAGACAAAGCTGAGCTCAACTCCCTCAAGACTTGGCCCATCACAACTGCTGAGCGTTATGCTTCATTTAGGAAGAAGAGACTGCAGTTTATCACTCCTCAATTGTTCTGGCTGTTGAAGGTGCAGCTCAGTCATATCCTCCTGCCAGGGAGACCTGTCCTGCTGGAAGCTTGATAGGTTACAAGAAACGAACACAGAACAAACGTTGAGCTTGCTATGAATAATAAGCCTTTGTCCAAGTTGGCCACTATAAAGTTCTGTGCCACACAAACGTTTCAAATGAGGACACTTAACACTTTCTGCAAAGCTGGACAGAAGAGGGGTACCTAGGATGTCAGAACTTCTTTACTTCTGAACTTCCCTTTGATGCTTTAGGGGAATACTCAGATTTATGGCCCGAACCAAGGAGTTTGCCTAAATCTCTTTCATCCTATTCAAACCTTCTGAAAGGGAGCCTACACCAATAGCACTCGTACAAGTGCCTGCAGGAACTTTTTGACCTGAGGCTGATGACTTAGGATCACATTAATCTAAAAGAGATCTGCTCTGAAGCCAGACTGTCCTATAAACTACCCACTGTGGTGTATTTTGTATTCTCCTGTGAAGCAGCTCCTATGGGCATCTTGCAGGCTGTAGCACTAAGAGGACAATTCTAGTGATTTCAAAGGTTTTAGCTACAGATGGAAACCCTTCTCTTGCCCTTCTCCCAAAATCCTAACCCTGCCTCAACAGAAAAATCTTATTGGGCTAAAGGGCGTTGCTCCTAAATGTACTTTTCTTTTTTTTCAGCTCTGCTTTGTCTTTATGACATATGGCACTTAGGACTTAAGGAAAAGGAAGCAAAGCAGGCAGCAGAGGCTGAATTTCAGCGTCTTTTTGGTGCCATCGTTACCTTTTAAAGAAAGCTGCTTACTGCAGAATCTCACCAGGGCTGGTGGAAGAGCTCCCAAGGGACAGAAATCCACTGCTGTGTAAATGACCAGCACAAAATCTCAGAAGAAAGGGGAAAATCCTTTTCCAAGGTCTTCTGAAGGCAATTTAGGCAACACAAACACTTGAGGCTGAGTCTGTGCACAAGGGTGGATTTCAATAGCCTAAATGACCCCCCCACCCCCCAACTTTCTAAACCCTTCAGGTTTGGGTGGAAAAGGTTTATTTCATCTCCTCTCAAAAGAAACTGCTCCCAGAACTGCTTTGTTTGCAACAGTGCTGTCTTTGGATGTGCAAACTTCATCTGTAACTGATGTGAAATTCAGAATTTTCTTCTGATGTGGACCAGCATCAATCGATCTTTGCATCCGTGGTGTGCCCAGCGCAACACCTAACACAGTGCTCCAAGACAGGAGAGGAATAATCTGATGCTGCCTGCTGGACTCACCCTTCCAGCTGGTGGTGATAGGCTTTGTGGAAGGTGCTGAGAAGCTGGGGGCTGCGGGTGAGGTGGGTGTCACCACGGGGTTCTGAACAAGCCCGCTAATGCTTTGCAAAAATAGTAGTGAAAAAACCCCCTCAGTATCCTGAATGGTCAACTCTTACACAGCGCTAGTTGTTTCTAACATGGTGCAGCAGGCAGTGAAAGTTACTGGTGTTATCGGAGCTCCATTCAAGGTGAGAAAATCTCCCCGAGCTACCGACTCCCTGCAGTGCAAATGCTTCACTCTGTAGTTAAGTTTTTGTTGGTTTCCCCACCCCCCTCAAATCTCACTTCCTTTTGTATTTGACTAGTGGTGTATGAGAATTTTTGCATGACTGTGGCTGTGAGAGATATGCTAGAACAGCTGTTTGAGTGATCCACTGAACATATTATGACTATTTTTTCCACTGTCAATAAACACAAGAGACATTCTCCAACGCTTAAAAAGGCCATGGGGTTTTCCTTGCTCGTGGAGCTTTGCCTATTCTTGTAGTAAGGTTTCTCTCCAGTTAAAGCCTCCAGTTGGTCCGTGTGTGAGAGGGAGGATGGGGGGATCCGTAAGCTGCCACACACCTGTATCTCCCAGTTCTTCGCACGAACAGAAGCCCAAGTAGGGAATCTGTGTGAAGAGAGATGGAAAGAAAGGCAATGAGCAGGGAGCAAGCGGTGCAAGGAGGGAGCTCCCCTAAGGGCTGGAGTCCTGCTGTGCTATTGAAGCATTTCATTGTCTTGCCTCTCTCTCCCCCTCCCCAAAGCCCATTTTCAGTTGACTGTAGGCCTCAGGTGTAACAGCCGTACTTTGTGCACCACTGGATGTGCAAAACACCAGGAAAGACGGATTACACCCTTGTAGCATAGGATAAATAGCCACCAGTTCAAACTGAAGATGTCCTGCTGGCTGATATGGTCCTAAACTCTGAAGACCAGCACAGCGAGGGAGGAGAAATGTGGGCGGCTTGGGTGTCCTCCGATCAAGTATCAGCTCTGAATACCCCAGAGAGTGGCTGCAAGGCTGGCAGTGGACGATGCCATTTCCTTAGCCAGGATGAGAACAAAGCAGTGATAGCAGAAGGCCCCATTATCATTTTCAGGCCTTTTCCCTGACTGCTGAAAGCTCTTTAGGGGGAAAGGAGAAGGGGAAGCGTTGTAGGGCAGAAGTGCCCTGCTAACTCTAGTTAGGGTGTTTTCGGCACTGGAGGGCACTGTGGGAGCCTCTGTACAGCTCCGGCACCCGCAAGCGTAGAGCAGAGTCACTACAAGCCCGTTTGTAGGTAGGCATCCCATCCCATGCTCTGTGTTACAGAAGTGACAGGGTAAGATAAGCCTCTTAAACCAATCTGCTTTCCTCTCCTGACTTCTGATAATGGATGAAACTCAATGACGGGCAGGACGCTCAAGACGAGAGGAACAAAACGTCCTCTGCCTGGTTAAGCAGATTGGGAATTTCTTTTTCTCTTTGTAAAGCCAGCGAGCTCTGCTCCTTGCTGGTAATTACCTTTCGGACCATCTGTACAAAGTCCTTGGAGTTCTGCGGCGAGAGCCCTTGGAGCTGGCAGGTACAAGCCTCCAGGGAGGACGCGTGTGCCACGATCAGGATGTTATTTCCTGAAATAAATTGCAAGACGCTTGCTGAGGAGGGAGGTGAAGGCAGCTTTAGGGACCGTTGCCCAGGATCAAGCAGACCATTTAAAATGTTGGCAGTGGGCTCAGTTGATCAGAGAACAACACGTGAAACTGGGTGTTATATGCGGGGGGAAAGCGTGCTTTAGAAACAGAGCGTTTCTCAATTTTCAGGATACCACTTAACTTAGTGCTACTTAGTCAGAAAATTGCTTTCTAAAGAGAACAGGAAATCCAGTGAGATTTCAGCTGACTTGTGAAGCAAATGCTTTTCTACTACCCAAAAATTAACTCTGATGAAAGCAAGCACTTGAATTTCAGTTGCTGGTTTTCCCCAGCGATCGGTTCAGACTGCCACTTCCAAGACCCTTTCGAACCAGTGCCACCCTGTGCTGTCGAGGTCTAAATAAAAATAAAATATTAAAATAAAACCTTAGAACGTAGATTCAGATCAGTGAAATGAAATTAGTGAAGTCACCAGAACTTGGAAGCATCCTATACTGTGAAGGAAAAATAAAAGCTAGAGGTGAAAGCAGTTTCTATGCTGTGGTTGGGAAAATGTGCTAGAGTCTTTATGGGTAATATATTTTGGAAGAGTAGCTCAGGCAGGAGATGGAAGATGCCGATAACAGACAGCAGAGTCCAAGTGGCATATTTATTCCCTGGAGAAACAGAGAGCTTGCCATGGGGTAAGGATCCCTAAAATATTTCTGCTACTTCATGTTATGGACCCTTCTCATAAGCTGAGCCCGTTTTGTTTCTCAACCCCTCTGTAGCACTTACCTTTGCCTTTACATTCACCGATGATTTCTTTTGTTACTTGGTAGCTTCTGCTTATGTACGTATCATAAGATTCGGAAACCACCAACTTGCTGACAGGAATATGAGGTCTGTGAGCAGGAAAACAAATATGGTAAATGGGAAGAAGCGAGAAAGTTTGAAGTGCAAGTTATGATTCATCTGAAAGTATTTGTTTCTTCAGCTCTTCTAATTCCCCAAATTCCCAGAACTGCATTGTGCCTGAGGACCACGATGATGATTTTTTTCATCTTCAAGACTGAAATGTTTACCATTCCTGAATTAAGATATTTCAGTTAGCAGCAAAAAAAGATCAACCGCTTCCTCTAACGTGAACCAGTTGGTGGAGGCAGCACAGGACGTGCTGATGCGACGTGTGTCACTTTTGCAGTGGCATGCAGTAGTGACCGTGCCACTTGGTGGTTTTTTTAAGCACGTGTCCTTTGATCAGCAGATTTCAGGGCGCACCCACCCACACCAAGTTAGCCAGTGGCAGGAGGGCAAAATGGGGACAGCAGGACAAGGACAGTGCCACCTCGGCCGCCTGCAGACAGACAGGTCAGCTCTGCTGGCTGGCAGCTGTGCTGTCACCGCAGTGTGACAAGCCACTGCCCAAGCTGCCTTTGCCAGACTCAGGTGTGTGCTGTGCTACCACGGCTTCCAGCTTAGGGGCTTGGCTGGCAAGATCTGTGTCTGTCTGAGAAGAGGGGGCAGGTACTGGGGGAAATCTGGAGTGGGGTGAAGGCAGCTGATGCTGACTCTGCTCGTGCTTTGATGGTGAAGGGCAGAGGCAAACTGCTGCTCTGGCCATCTGTAAAGCTGCACTGCTGGGAAATGCCTCAAATTAGGTGGCATCCTCCCGGGCCAGGGCGTTTTGGTGAATTGCCTGGTGGGACTCTGGCCAACTGTATCAGCTGGAGTAGGTTGATGTGCACAGAGAAGCAAGGGACAGAAAGCAGAAGGCTGTATTGTTCTACTGTGGTGCAAGGGCAAAACCTAACTTTTCTCTCCATCCGGTGATATTTCAAGAGGAATTACCCTTGTGAGAAGAGAGAGAGGAGGGCTGTCTCCCAGTCCCCCACCTAACCAGCTGACCACACAAGAGCAGGCTCTTTTCTTGAGCTGAGAATATTTTTTATGGTATTCCCAGAAGGCATGTGTTTTCTGAAGCAGAGGCTCTCCTGTGGTCCAGCTGCTTTGCTGAGTGTTACCCATGTGATACTCTTTCAGGGATAAATACAGTGTAAGGACTTCCATTTAGATACCCTCAGTGTGTTGGAATTTTAGCTGTGGACCAAAAGGATGCAACCTAAGATGTTTACGGTATAATTAGGCATGGAAAAAAAAAATCAGGTTTATTTTTCTTTACATTTTCTTTCTTGTTTTTCTTTTTAATGGTTCAGCTGCATATTCCACTTGAGGGTTCTTAAACACATGGTGCACTGGGACACTGGGAAATGCCAGTGTTTCTCATGATGCCATAAACCACAAAAGCCCAGCCACAAAATTATTTATCACCAAGCTTGTGTAGGTGGAACTCCTGTGTATGTATAATATGTGTATATTATAAATGCTTTGGTTTTATCTGAGATTGCTCATCTGGTGATCAGGCTTACGCTAAGAAAGTGCAAGTCTCTGCAAGAAGTCAGTTATTATATTATATATACAATATCATTAGATGTATAGTCATATATAATATCCAACTCTCTCTATATATAGAGTCAGATGTGTATTATCTACAGATATTTCAGCAGTGAGGTGTGGTGGAGGACTGGAGCTGTGTGACCTTTCTGCAGTCTCCTTCTTTGTGGGAGCTCTTTGAGTCTGGCTTGTATAAATGAATCATAAATCTGAAAGTAGGAAGCCTGAACAGATCATCTTGTCTATTCTTTACCCCATGACTGTTTCTGCTGGGTTTTATTTAGCTTTTCTCTCTGCAGCTTACAGTAAAAAGCAGTTGTGTGTTAGGCTGGAGGGCATCACAACTGTGATGCTTCACTGGGGAGTCAGAAGAGTCTTGAGTTTCCTTCCAGACTCAGGCTGCAAGTTGCTCCATGCAGCCCCAGGGTGTTTGTTGGTGATGATACGGGGAGTGCAGAGGTATGGCCACGTGGCTGGACAGAAGAAAAACAGCAGAAGCTGGCAGCAAGGGTGTGAGTTCGGGATATGGAGCCTAACTGGGCACCAGGACCGATCTGTGTAAAAATGCCGAGCTCTGGGAAGGTTGGCTCTGCACTTTTGGGGTGGCTCTGTCAGAGCCTCTGAAAGCTGAGTGAATAAAGCTGAGCGAATGATCTTTGTGTTTCCCTTTTCTGCAAGGTGGGAGGAAAGATCAGTGGTGCTTAGCCATTTGCCATTCAAATGGCTTTTAACCAGACTTTCCTTTGCTTTCACCAACTGTTGTTCAGTTGAATACCGTGAAAAACTGAGTCAGAAACCTGCAATTTTTTCCACCAAAAACTTTTCATATGTAATTGCTAGGAAGTGATAAATGCTTAGGGTTTAGCTCTTTGATAGAAAACTTCTGAATTCTGATGTCACAGGAGACACCGAGCTCCTGACAGATATAAACATGCTCTCCATGGAGATGCAAAATACACAGTTAAGATCCATCACCATTCCCATGTACACGGAGACCGCCAAGCCTTTCCCTCTGGGGAAGGAAAGGGCAAGTGTGAATGAGCCCGTGATCTGGTTTAGTCTATGAACGTGATGGGCAAGTAACAGAGTCAGCAAAACTAGTTCTGTTAGTGGAGTCCAAACTCTTTTAACTTTTAGGAAAAGGGTTTAAAAACCGCCAGCAAAATACCCCGAGGGTTCCCTGGAAACGCGAAAGACGCACAGGACGGAAGGAGTACGGGGAAGAGGACCAGCATGATCAGCAGTACAGCTGGACCTTCCCAGTGATCTAGGACATTTGGTTTATAATAAACTATTCTCAGGTCCTGTTCAATCCAGCAGCTCTGAGCCTGCTCCAAGTTTATTCTGGGAGCTTCAGCGTCTCTTCCAGTCACCGCCTAAATGTAAAAACTCAGCGGAGTGATACTCTTCAAAAACAAAGCCAAAAAAACAATGCCACCCCCTTTTCTCTACCTGTAGGTTGTATCAACACTTAGAGTAGCTGCAGCTAAATCCACAGGGGGTATCCAGGCAGGTAGTGTGTTCCCAGAGACCCACTTGGTCCATTCAAACAATCCCGGCTCTATCCGAATTTTCAGGTTGTTTTCTTGTTGCATACCTGGAAAAGGCAGAAAGGAGACCAGCTATCATTGGAAGCATCTGGAGGAGAAGGCAGCAAGATTTGCAGCTCTAATACTTCGGTTTGGTTGTAAACTAGGGTTTTTTTTCCTCTCTAAGTAGTCACTTGATTAATAGTAAATATAAAAGATGAAGTCTTTAATCCATGTACTTGGTATATGATACACCAGGCAATGTAAGCCTCGGGCTGCCAGCTACATGCAATATACTGAACTTAGGCATGACTGTGTTTTGCAGTGGGTTTTTTGACTGTTTCCAATGCCAGGGCATCTGAAGTCTCTCTTTCCCTTCCCAGTTTTTGCAGTAAATTATTCTTAATGGTGGTAACAAGTTTCTGGGTAGTAGCAATTGCAGCAAGGAGCAGCTGCAGGAGCTTGAGCAGGCAAGGGCACAGGGCATGCTGAGCTAAACACCTAAACACACATCGGGCTTCTGCAGGAGAGCAATAAACCCAACCCTGACTGGCAGCTGGTGTCGGGGCCAGCACAGCACTTGCTAAGCACTTGTCACACCATCCAGTTAGCAAAGGGCTCCTTAGGTAAGGTGACTCCCAAAGAAATAACCCTCACCCTGAATAGCTGTTTACTTGGGTCTCCCATGCCAGGCTCACTTTCATCTGGTTTGCAGGTTTTGGTGTTTGTTTGGTTTTGGTTTTTTGTGTGGTGTGTTGTTTTTTGTTTTTTTTTTCCCCAGAAAGTGAGAAGAATGCAGCCTTTCCTGCTCGTTGGGTTCTTACCTTTCAGGATATTGTGTGCTGTCTGTACACACCGTAGGGATGGGGAGCTGTAGATGTAGTCTACAATGGTATTCGTTTCTAGCAAGGCTTCACCTGCAAGGAAGTTTCACCCCCGGTGAATAAAACCAGCAAATGACATTATAACAGCAACGGCAGCGTGCAGGGTGTCTGCCACCCAGCCAGGACCTACAGCAGCTTGCCAGCTGCTCTGCTTGTGTTTTGGGACATAGGTGTACCCTGCTGAACGCCATAGGTGTTTATTTCAGCAGTGTGCTGGGTACCGTGATGTGCACAGCCGTGGAGCTGGGATGCAGTTTCTGCCTGTGTTGCTCTGCACGCATCTAGGTACTTAACCGGTATGTAAAGAAATCACAGCTTCATTTCTGCTTCCCAGAAATTTAGCCAAAAAGCAAACAGCTTGCTGAGAAAAATTGTGGAGAGCTTGAATTTAATTTCATTTCATTTATAAGCTGTAAATCAGAATTATTCAACTTAACTCACACTCGGCTTAATTCAATTGGCTCAATTCTTCACGAGTATAAATTACCATTTCATTACGCAGGTGGAAGATCACTGAAAGTGAGATAAGAATCAACTCCACTATTAGGGTTATTAATATTCCTGCAATGCCTAAGGGAACCAAACGAGAACAGGAATCCGCTCGGCGTTGCACAGACTTGTAGTAACAAAGAGTAATATTTTTGTTATATTTGTAGAGGCAGGACAAAGAAGGGGGAGCAAGAAGAGGTTATTAACCTTGCCTTCTTATATTTAATGATGGCTGTAACCATGTCAAACCCATCTGTAAATCTCTGGAGAGAAGTGGGGTAATTTAGGAGGAGCGGCAGATCTCTCAGCCCTCCATCACGGGGAAGCTGCTCATTTGCTTTGGTCGTCAGAGGAATGACGGCTCCGGCACTCGCCAAGGTCGACTCTGTGCCGCTGCCTGCAGATGCCTGGCAGGTTGATGGCATCTGGGTCACGTATGCAGTCGCCTACTCGGACCCGTTTCACGGTGTCGGCAAAGCGTGCTGCGATCGCTCCCAGACTCGCCTTCTGTTACCTGCCCGCCGCCAGCCCCGATGCCATGTGGCCGGGAGTCTGAGCGTCCTGCTGTTGTACAGGGATTTATTTTTGTTTAAAAAGCAAGTGTAATTTTAGCTGCCCTGGTTTAAATGTGACCAGCACGGAGTACTCTAAAGGATTTGAATTGGAGAAAATGCTAAGTACTGCTCTCGGAAGGAAGCCCACGGCTTTAAGGAGCTGGGCTCTCCTCTTCACAGTGCTCTTGAACTACCAAATAATTTTTTGCCTATATGCAAACCAACAGGCTTAGAAGTCAGGGATGAGGATGGGACAACACTGGAAATAATTTGGGCTGTGTTTTTGCCACAAAAACACAAAGCCAGACAGGCTGATAGAAGTATATTGGCATAGCAAGCTGCAGGTCAAAACTTACGACTGTCAAAGTCGAGGACTAAGTGTATTTTGCATGAGGTGCCTGTCACCCCGCTGCATTCTCACCAATGCTGGTAAGAACAGCATCTTCCAGCGTGGCGTGTTTTACAGGGCGGCAGTGAATGCTCTGCAGCTACGCTGCCGCCACCTCTGATTTCCTACCGTGTCCTAAATTTTGTGCTTTGTCCTCTCCTCAGCTGCAGCAGCTGAAGGACACAAGGTTTCCTCTGAAAGAGGGGGCTTGCTGGGGAAGGTGAAGAGACTTTGCAAAGTTCCTTGAAATGTCTAAATTCAATTAGTTCAGAGCACCCGATTTTATTTTATTTTTTTTTTTTCTGCCCTGCACTTTTTCTCTGAGTGGGGGTGTGGGAGGAAGAAAGCAAAGCTTCCTGGGCAAGCTCTTGTTTGCTGAGGAAAACTTACCAACAAGCCTTGCCTGGGTACAGCCCAGCACGGTGATTGGCGCGTCTTTTTCATAATCCCTGAAACCGCCGCTTCTCTGAGGTAAGCTGTGAGGCATATTCAGGTTACTGCGCATATACCTTCCTGGGAGGGAGAGGTCAGAAGCAGTGACTGGAATTATTTGATCAGAGAAAGGCTGAGAGCATCACCCCTGTGTCTACCCTCTGTCACCACAACGGCTGCACCTGGACCTGGCTGTTGAGCGGTTTTTCCCATGTAAAACTCTCTGGAATGGCAGCTGCATCAGTTCAAAACCAAAAGGGAATGTTGCTAATGGTTCTGCAGATTAGCTTTAGGACGTATTTCCCCAAAGGAAAATGATTTCTATGCCCACAGCAAAGGAAACCTCCCATGTTACACTTTTGCAGAGGGTAAAATCTCAGAGCTCTTTGGGCGTAATTTAGAAAGAAGGTAGTTGTAAAATCATCCTTTTTCCTGTGATTTTCCTGATGGTAGTAGATGTCTGCACTGGCCACTGACTCCTAACATCGGGACTTGGTTTCCAAATGAAAATGCTCTTTGGCCATCTTACTCGAATCTTTTCCACAATAGTTTCCCAAATATTAGCAAGCGTAGCATTTACTCCCTGGCTTATGTTTCTGTTTCTGAGGCACTCTCCTGCTCAAAAGGACTCAAAGGAACACGTTGTGTTAGGAAATCACAGCTTCCCTCTAAGCTTTGCCCCGGGCAGCTGTCGCTCTCCTTTCTTCATCTGAACCTAGAACTTGAGAGACCCATGGGAGCCCACTCACCTTTGGCATCAAAACACTGTGACAACCAGTACTTCCCAAAAACGACATCCATCCTTTCCCCGTGTCTGCAGACAAACAGGCAGCGTTTCTGAGGGCCTGGCTGGCTGGTTAGTCTCAGGGGCTGGAAGAAAAAAATATGGGATGTTTCACCTTCATCCAAGTGCAAGGGAAACCCCTTCTGGCATCTGATTTACTAAGGGGAGCCAGGACAGGCGCCTCTTGCTTTACCCTGGTGCAAATGCAGGTACGGGAAACTCTTCTGCAGTTGGTACATTGATGCTGGTATGAAACTGCTAATGTGAGCAGAGGATGGGGCCCTGCCACCCCATGCGAAGAGCAGGTTTGGGGACAGCGGTGTCTTCTGGGACTGCAGTTAGTTGTGTCATTCAAAAGCTTGCTTTTGGAAAGCTTTAAATTGTAACCTCTGAGAGACAGTGAAGAATGAGACCAGAGGATATGCTGGTGAGAAAAACCCAGTTGCTGGAATCTTGCCAATAAAACCGTGTGTGACGTAGGCACGTGTGTGGGTCCCTACCTGCACGTTCTGGCAGATGATAGTGAGTGGTCCAGCATCTCCAGGTCCTTGGTCTTCTTGCTGTCTTCTTTCCAGAGCTCCGTCAGTGAAGGTTTGAAGAGACGGGCAAGACGTAGTATTCAGAATTGAGTAGGACCTGCCAAAAATGGAAAGATGTTGGCTTTAGGAATGCTTCGGACTTGGTGTGCTCAGGCTGCAGTAAGGACATTTCTGTAGTCTTGGGGAACTGATGATAATTACTGTTGTCATGTTATTACATTATTATTTGTGTTTTAGTGCTGCCTAGAGAGCACCTCGCTAGGTTATGCACACATGAAGAGACGAATGCCATCTCAGCAGGCTTTCTGTTTCCTTAGAAACAGTTCCACAGAACAACAGTACCCAAACTTTGGTTCGAGAGGCTCTGTCAGCGCTCAGATATTCTCACAGAAAATGCCAAGACCTTCCTGGCAGCCCCAGGATGCTCGCTGATGTCATCTGGGGACCGGCTGCACATTACTTACCGTGGTCTTGGGGAACGAAGTTTGGAAACTAATGGCTACAGGGAGTTTTCACCCACCTTTGTAGCATAAGCTGGTGCTTCAGTAGAAAGCTGGGCCACAGCCCTGCCTCTCGTGCTGGGGAGTTTTCAGGGTTTCTGTGCACAAAGTAGCTTGTATCCCCTGGTAGGGACACAGCATGCTCGGTCTGCGTCGTTGTTTCTACATTTTTCAGTGCTGTCTGTTCCATTTCCCATCTAGGAATTTATTCCCAGTAGGAATTTATTCTCACCAGTGCTTCCTGTTAAGTGTAGCCAAAGGGATGTAGAGAGAGATGCCATTCTCCCTCAAGGCACTTATCTAATGATGGTCCCTCTGAATACAGCTCTCAGGCATTCAGGGGATTTGATCAAGACTGTTGGGAGTAAACTGACGGGCAATTACAGAAGCTGCAGAGCCCCTCTGGTGATCTGGTGATGTTATATGGGTTACCTTTACCTAGTCATTAAAAAAAAAGCATCGCCAGGTAACTTATATGGTCATCTACTGTGACAGAAAGAGTTGCTGTTGCTTGCACATGTCAGTGCCTTAAATATTTCAGAAGTTGCTTCCTGACTCTTATCTAGTTCGGATAAAACCTCAGAGGGATTTCATAGCTGTTAAAATAACACCAAGTGCCTCTACCAGTGGAACAAAAATAGGTCATCTGCATTTTTGTAAAGAACTGATCTCCTGTGAGATCATCTGATTTGCATCAGTTTAAAGAAGGAAAAAAACCAACCCCACACTGATGCTCCTGATGTTGGTCCCTTATTTGGGGGAATTTGGGTGCAAGGATAAGACTGAGGCAGCGGTTTATTTGCCCAGGTGAAGATGCCACGCAGAGAAGCACTGGCAGGCAAGGGGGAGCAGGGGGTGGGAACCAGCTGCAGTGGGGACAGCACTGTTGATCACCTCTCCAGCCTCCCGCTCTTACTCTTTCAGACCTGACCTTCTAGTGTTACTGATTCTCATAACTGTCTTTATTTTATTCAGGGTGAGCTCCCAACAAGGTCTGGGCTTGCTCCAAGGAACTGTTTCATTGCCCAAATGCGGGTAGAGAGCATCAGAGGTCAGGGCAGCAAATAGCTCTGAGTTAGGCACAGGTACGACTTTGTGGTGCAACAGGGGTGGTGGATCTTGAAGAGGAGTTAAATGTAGGCAGGAGAGCTTTGTGGATAAGCTGAGGGAAATATTAGCAGGTGCTGGGGTGAGAAATCAAGTCTAACTCTCCTCCTCAGAATACATGCGTGAGATTTACCACAGGCAGAAGGAACTCGGACAGGATAAGGCCAACTCTGCTCCAAAGGCTGCCCGAGTGCATTAGTGTGTGCCAAGCCTTGAGCAGGGAGCATGAACAGACATTTATCACTGTATTAAGTGGTTAGCTTGGAGTGCAGGTGTAGCTAGCACAGATACAACCTCACTGACCTGAAAATTGAACAACTCCATATGAAAAGAATCTGAATTTCTTAGCTAGGACTCATCCCTACTGCTGTAGAAGAAGGATCGTGAGCCTCAGCTCTCTCTCTTGACTTCTGTGTTGCAGCTTCTAGCCCCTCATCCCATCTCAGCCCTTTCCTGCTTTGCCCATATGACAGTGATAAGGACACTGGCCCAGAGAATACGAAGGATTTGTTTAGCTACTCCTCTTCCCTTTACCCCCAGGAGCTGCTGCACAATTTCTAAGGCTTTCTTTCTCTCTCAGCCCTTATTAAAAGGCCACGGATGCTTTAGCATCTATTTATAGCTGCTAGGATTCACTGCGAATGATGATGAGGCAAAGGCATACTATCTTGCTGTGTCTGGAGGACAGCACCAGCCTGTCTTCAGTGGTACCTTCTGGATGTTGCTGGAAAACAGAAACCACTGAAGCTATTTCAGCTTAGTCATCTTCTAAGCATAGGTCATTGTTTGGAAGCTTTTCCCAAAGGCTTGCGGTTCCTCTGCTTGGCAAACGGAGACCGAAGGCAGACAACTACATCTACTGTCTTCTGGACCATGCTTTGCCTTCCCTGCTGTGTCCCTGGAGGCAATGTCCTCCCGGTCAGGAGAGGCCCCTTGAAGAGTGGAGGTGCTGCAGCAGAGGATGGAGAAGGGGTTTCTGTCAATGGTACAACAGCCCTGGTCCTCAGCTCTATGCAAGAAAACACTCCTCTGCTGCATCGCTCTTTGCTATCTAGAGGAGAGGGACCCTGGGGAAAATGAACCAGCCATGGATGCAGAATGGGAGGAGGACAGAATGGGAGGGAGAAAAACCTCCCGAGGCCCAAATATGGCTTGAAAATTAGGGCTGGTTTTCCTCCCGTTCGTACGTGTGCCAAGCCTGATTTCTTAGGCTTATTAAAGGGGCAAGGAATAGCTTTGGCATCTCACGAGGAGCTGAAATAGACTGCTGTGTGCTATCTACAGCACTTCTACCCATCTGGGGGCAGAGGAGGTGACTATTTTGGGCTTTGCTGGTAATGGAAAAGCAGTGCAAGGAATCATCAGCAGTTTGAGCTTTGAAATGGTGCTGGGTCCACAGCCCAAGGATAGCACGCTGCCATGTGCCTTTACACGCACGTGTGGAGAGCTCCATGGTCTTGAATGCTTGGGTTTTGTGGCTTCTGTGGGGGCAAGTAAGTTCTTGTAACTCGCTTCCTCTGGGCTCTGTGTGTTGAGTGTGGAAAGCTGCTTCTTTTGAACTGGTAGCTCACTAAGTTTCAGGCACAAAAGGCAACATAGAAAATACCCTGGAAGCAGCGTACTGGCGAGCTTTTAAGGTGGAGAAATACAGTTGTATTTAATACTGGATCTGTAGTTGGGATTCATTCCAAGTAGTTTCAGCTCACCAGTAGTTTCTGCTGCTATCAGAAAGAACTTCCACTTTGATACTCTACAGGGAGAAGAGTATTTTGCTTTTAATGTACATATGGCCAGATCCTCTCCTAGGCTGAGTCAGAACAGATCTGACACCAACACAACCTGTTCCTCAATAAAAGGAGAGTCTGGTGCTTGTGTCAGAAAAGTAATTTTTCACTTGCATACCCTTCCTGAGGGGACGGCAAGAACGGGTTACACAGACTTAGGATCTGGCTGGTGTTTTGTGGGATGCTGAAGCAATTTATCTTCAATTATTTTCCAACCTATAGGCGCTGATTAGAGATCAAATGTTCTCTGCACTGTTAGTAGCAGGTCCAGTTCTTGGCAGGAGAAGAAATCACGTGGGGATGTGCCACAGCCAGCAAAGAAATGTTGTTCAGGTGTATGGAAGATCCTTGGGGTTTGCAGAGTAGAAGTGAAACCCTTCCTATTTTTAGTAGACAGTGAAAGGATTCAGACCTAGAGTGCCTCAAGACACAACCTGGTTTTGTGGGCAGTATCTCTGCCCCAAAGACAAAGCCTCTTCTCCCCTATTCAACAACTCATCAAGCTTCTCTTCTTCGCGATGGCAGCCTGTTGGTCTGCAGCCTGCAGACCTTACCAGGGCAGGGATGTGGTTCTGTTGTACGTGTGTACGGCGCTAGCCGGGAAGGTCTGCGTGCTGGGCAGAGCTCCTGAGGCACTGTTTGGCTCTTAGCCGTAGAAACCGTGTCCTGCAAAGGCCACAGTTCAGCTTCTGCCTCCCGAGCAGTGCAGCAGGGAAACCTTTTTTTTTTTCAGGTGAAATGTGCAGGAACTAGCAATCTAATTTTGCTGTATTAAAGACTGGATCAGATATCCCAGAATAGCAATTTGCCTGTCATATCTCTTGCGTGGTGTAGCCAGGGTGCTGCAGCCCAGAGTGAGCTGTATTTTCGTGATGATTTCAATAATGCATGATGTTCACTTGAAGAATGCAGTCTCTTGCGACTCGGAGGAAAAGCTCCATGGCTGTTATTTCTATCTTTTTCAGCCTCTGCAGGGATGAAACAGGACGTGGCTGTGTACGCAGAGACAGCACAAACCAGGATCACAGCATCACTCGCCAACAGCAGCCTCAGTACCAACGCCGGGAGCTGGATCCCGTCTCTCGCACCGCGGCAGTTCTCCTGCAGTCCCGGTGAGTACTGCCGTGCTTCCTTTCATGTCTGTGAAATGAAGGTTATCTGTGTGGTGTTCTTCTCTTACCACAAGGATCCTGCTGTGAATACTGGGGCCTAGATGGCAGTTGGACTTTGGTTGTCCTTCGCTTGCTGTATTGTTTTGACCACATGCTGTCCTGTACCTTAATATTCCCTGTGGGAAGCTGTTGTGTAAAATGAGACGGTTTCTGGGTATGTAATAATGTTTTGGATAAATGCTCCATATTACATGTTCCACTTCATGATTTATAGTCTTTGCTGGCAATCAGGGCAGGGGATTTTCCTTTCTTTGCTTGTCCGGAGGCAGAAGTGCTGGAGTTACAAAACATTTGGCTTTTTTTGCAGTTGCTGCTGCAATAGTAATTTTTTCCCATGCTACTGCCTAGGCCTCAAAACATTTCCAGGGACTGTAAGAAAAAAAAGGAGACTCCACTAGAGCGGGCTGCTGCAGTGTATGTGGACCTGCGACCATTCTGGCTGGCAAATTTTAGGGGAATAAAGGATGGGCTTGCTGGATTACAGATTGGAGAGGCTAGGTTAAGTCCTGGCTTTGGACAGACGCTCTGGTTGACTCTGCCTATGTGTCTTGAGTTGAATTTCCTGAAGCCCTGGTTACTGGAAGTCTTTTCTTTCTTTGTAATGAAAGATGACTTGGAGTTTGTAATGCCAGACTCGGGATGGATAGGTGTGTTCTGTTTGGTCAACATATGGATGAAAGCCCTTTAATTAGTGATGTTCATCCCTGGGAGGGCAAGCAAGAAGTGGTTGTGCCAAGAGGCAAAGAAAAGACTGCTCTTGTTGTTTCCTGCATTTTGCTTGATTTGAGGAGTTGTTGGATCAGTTTCTATTGAAGTGCCTAGTAAGGTCAGTTCCTCTGGCTGTCCTGTGCTGACAGGGGTTACCAAATGCTTTCCTCTTTTGCTCAGACTTTCTCCCCACAGGTCATGTTTGCCTACTGCAATTTGAAGTATGAGCTGTCTGTGTTATTCTGTGTCTCCATCCCTTCCCTCTGTAACTAGTTGCTCACTGGCGTGACTGTAACCAAACTTCTGTACCTGCCTGGTGCTTGGCAGAGGGGCAGCAGGCAGGAACGTGCTTCTCCCCTCTGCTTGTCGCCTTGTACTCTTACTTACAAGCTACATCTTATGCTCCAGATTTGTCAAATGTGTTTGGGTGCTCAGAGATGCAGTGCCCAGACCCGCTCCTCAAGCACTGGATTTTTTTTTTTTTTGCTTGCTGTTTAAGTAATTCCCATCGGAATCCAGAGGAATAAGGTGTGATGTTATTCAGAAGGTGAGGTCTGCACTCTGACTGAAGCCAATGGCAGGCAGGCAATTAACTGCTTCTGAAAATCTTGCTAAGAATCTTAAGAAACGTTGCTAATCCCAAGTCCTTTTCCCCAGGGAACTATACACAGAAGATCTCCCTTCCCCAATGAATGCTCAAATTTAAACCTTCCTGATCCTAGTCTCACCACAGAGGTGTCTACACAGCAGTGGCTCTACAACAGCCATCTGCTCTGGCTCCGTTAACCACCAGCAGCAATACTATGAGTAATAGTTGCTGTAACATCGTAGCTAAATAAATCACTTCGTTCTCTAATCCCGTGCACAGGGATAGCATCTGCTCTTCCTTTGCTTATGAGACAGGGCTTTGTGTGCCAGTACATTTCCCCCAAGCGACCTTCTCAGCAGCCCTGGGAGACTCTTCACTTACCCAGGTGAAATCACAGCTGCTGAGCACCCTTTTTACAGCGGTGGAAACTGGACTGAGCAGCTTTACCTACCCATGAAACACCCAGGTCCCACATTCATCCGCCTTCGTGATGTAATTTTCAGGCAGTAGCCCAGAACAGCCAGTTGCAAGAGAAATGCCATAAATCCAGCCCTCACTTGTACTGGTTTGTTCAACTGGGGACATGAAAATAAAATCCCCTGGGACCAGCTCCAGTTCATCATCATTCTGGGGAGTGTAAGGATAGATCACTTGCAGAGTCTGGGGGAGAAAGAGAAGCACAAATGAATGAAAGGATTGTTAATGGAAGGGAACGTTTAGCAGAGTGGGGCAGCAGCACTCCCACAGCAGACCTTTAACCTCAGCAAGGTGTGAGCAGCTCCCCTTTTAAGGCATCACTTTGTGCTTTAACCAGGAAAGCTCTACCTTCAGGGAATGTCTGCCACTTCCCACTCTGCCATTGGAAAGCTTTTCTGGGCATTTACTCCTCCTTCCCTCTTTGCTTCCAGTCATGTCTCTGATAACCAGGAGGGCAAGGGCAAGGTGGGGATGTGTGTGGTTTGTTTTTTTTTTTAGTGTTTTGTTTGGTTGGTTGGTTTGGGTTTTTTTGTTTGTTTGTTTTTTTGTTTGTTTGGTTGGTTTTTTGTTTTTGTTTTAGTTTTTGTTTTTATGGTGAGCAAAACCATGACCATGTGCTTAAATCTAAGAGCTCTGTTAGAAATGGAACCGAATTCTTGTCAGGACCTGGAATTTGCACAGTTTTGGCAGTTAATGACTATTCTTGTTTTGCTTTCTCTGCTTGATCTTAAAGAGCAGTTTTCCTTGTTGCTGTTGCTTTTTGAAGACAAGGCAGACGCGCTGTTGGGGGGTTAACAGCTTTGAGTCTGTGACACACTGCCCTCAAAACCGTTCACGAGAACACCCAGGAAAAAACCCAGGTGATGAGAAATACCAAGAGGTGGCCACATTGTTGTCTTTGTATTTCCTAACATCACCAGGATTAAGTTAAAAGGTGGGGCTAAGATCAGTGAGTGTAATTCTGTAATCTTTTCTTCACTGGAGCCTGAGGAATCCTCACGTATTAAATGTCTGTCAGTAACTTTGCTTGGAAATGGCTACAGCAGTGCCCCGTTTAAAAGGAGAACAAACGAGTTACTGTCCCTGGCCAAGCCTAACTTGTGCAATGCCATCATGAAAAATAAAACCATAATCTGCTGAGCAGCTCTGAGTGTCAGCCCCTTTGCTCGCTAATCCTCCTAGACTATTTGTGGTATCTTCAAAGGAAGATGGAAACTAGTCACTGTCACCTGCTACCACAAGGCCAAAACTTTCACACATGGCTGCCCAAAGATAGATATGCAAAGATACGAACTGGTTTTCAGCAGCAGCTCCCTCTGCACTTAGTGACAATGCTGACTACTTGCAGCTTCTAAAGGACAGGATGACTCTCTGGATAGGAAGGGAGGCTGTCATACATGGGAAGTATGGCCTGAGCTGGGCCAGAGCACCATGCACAAGAGACTTCAGCTCTCCAGAAGCTTTGGCATCTCTTCGCTCCGGGATGTATCATATATTGGACTAATAACTTTTTCCCACTCCGCCACTTGCTTTGCGTGTTTGATTCTGGACTTTGGGGTTAATCACCCCAACCTTAGGAGCCTAGGTAGCTGCCTAAGCCTGAGCAAGTGCCTTCTGGGGGTTCCCTCCTCCAGAAGTTGATTCATCTTGTCCTGAGACAGACATCTCAGATGGGTCGGATGACTCACTTTCTGGAGGTGCCCGTTTCTCTGCACTGAACCTCAGGCTGGCCCCATACTTAGAGGTCTAACCTGGGGATATTTACAGGGAGGTGAGATGCATCTCACGTGTGGCTTCTCTACGCCCAAGATCCCAATGTACAAAATGGAACTAATATATTGTTCTTCTTTATATTGTGTTGGAAAATATTAAGAAAAGCATGTTAAGACGCTTAGATACTGCGGTTATAGAATCTATAGAAGTAACTGAAGTACACAGGCCACGAGGGTGAAATGTTTCTTATGTAATGAGACTAAATGCTGCGATTAATAATGTCAAGTCTGTACAGAAGAAATGGACAGTGGTCAGATTAAGGTACTGGCCTGGTTCTTGAGAGATCAGACCAGCTTAGGCTGAGCTAACAGGAGAGTCATTGTTAGAATTAATTAATCCAGCAGGACATTGTTCCCACAAGAAGCAAGTAATGAGGTTGGTGAAATAGCAAGTCTGGGCAGTATGAGTAAAAAGCAAAAAAAAAAAAAAAGGCAAGCTGGTCTGTCGGTTATGATGACTGCTGGGGTGTGGGAGAACTATGCTCTGGGTATCCTTGTGGGACCCGAGGCAAATTCCTTCGCGTCTGTATAGTCCGCGCTGCGCTACCCCTACAGCTCTCAGCAGGGGACACAGGAGTCGGTGTTCAGCTTGCAGCTTGTGAACACTCTTGAGTCTTGAGTTGCAAATGCAGCCAGAAGAGCCTGCAACGCTCCTAGGTCCCTCCCCACTCCTTTCTTTTTTTTTTTTTTTAATTATTTTTTGAAATTTTTGGACTGAAACAAGCTCCAAAAATTTACCTCGTGATTAACGAAGCGAATGTCTCGGGAGAATATCGCGGCGACCCAGTCGCAGCCCAGCTTGACATCAATGTTCTGTGCTAACTTCTCCAGCGTGGGCAGGTGGCTGGCCTGGAAGTGATAGGCCAGTGTCACGTGGAGCTGCTTCTTGTGGGGCTCCACGTGAACATCTGCAATGAGAAGATGTCGGTTAACATGCAGCTGTCGAGATCAGCAGCTTTTCACAGGTCTAAGAATGTCTGTCACCTCTGAGCATGAGCTGGGAGCTGAACTTTTCAAGATAGCCTGAGTGGAACAAGTTGTGGGCCAGTTTCTGAAAAGGCTCTGGGGGAAGTCAACCGTGAGTTCCCTATATATATATGTTGCACCTTGGATCAAATTATTAGAGACCTGTGGTCTGATTCAGTCCTGAGTCACACCAGGGTGGCAGACAAGGCCAAACTGCCAAAACTCATTTGCATTCAGAAAACAACAGGTTGGTGGATGGTCTGACAACAGTTATTGTATTTTTGAACCCACTGGGTCTTCTACCAAAAAAAGACACTTTTCCAGGAAAGGGGTGGCCTTTCTTTGTTAGGAGATGAGAATCTCTCAAAAAATAAGCTAGTTGAAAATGATCATTTTTACTCTTCCCTCCTTTGTTCTCTCTCCTACAGCACCAATTACAAGTCTATGGAATGTACAGGTTCGTGCAAGGTGATGAAATCTCTTCCCTGGCCATTAGTTGGATTACCAGTTTACCCAGTGAGGGTGAGGTATTCCAAAACTGTGGAAACCGACACTGATATGATAATGGTTCAAAATGATCCTGCAGGAAAAAAAAAAACCCTCTATTAGGAAAAGATTTCAGGAAGCAGAAAGGTGAAAGTATGTGAAATACTGGGACTCTTCCAGTAGATGTGGAAATCATAGGATACATGTTTCCATGTAATTTCTTCTTGCTTATTCAACCAAAAATTGCAATTAAATTTGACTGATTATTCAGTTAAAATTGCAGCTATTCAGAGACTTGGCTTCAAGTGCCAGCCAGGGTAGATTTGCAAGCTCATCCATCTTTTTTTGATCAGCAAGAAAAAATATGCTCTGGATCCCTGAAAAAGCCCCAGAGACTTTAACATGATAACCTGACCAAGCTATGGACTGCAATGCAGCAATTATTTTCCCCTAAGAACGAACTGATTTGGTCTGAATTGGAGCAGTTGCAGGGGCAGATGCTTGCTGGGAGCCACTGATCCTTCCTCCTTATGGGTCAGTGGTTTTTTTGGGGTAAGAAATGCTCCTTCTGTCTGTGTTGGTTTGCAGAGCCTATGCTGCGCAGGGGGAACACTTGTACCAGTCTCATGAGGCTGCAGCAGATTTTGGACCCGCCTCATGTCTCTGTGCCTGTTGTCACCTTCAGAAATGCACATTTGTAAAGATAACAGCCGTTTCCTCCCTCTTCTAGAGGGAAGAAAACTTCTAGGTCACTGTCAGGTGAAAGCGCTGCATTTCAGAGGTGTGGTGAACCTACATCTGTGTCTCTTCCTCTGAACCAGGGGCAGGGACTTGTAGCTGCCCTTCATGGTGTTATGGAGTGCCTGCCTAGCACAGAAACACCCCAGACACTCAGAAGTGGCTGCATCTTGATGCTCTTAAACTTCAGGATGAGCCTGTGATGATGAAAGACTAAACCAGTTGTGCTGTGACTAGTCCAGGCCGAGCGAGAGCTCCAGTGACGGAGGGTGGGAGGATTAGTCAGGCTGCTATTGTTGTGCTCGATGCTGTGTGGTGGTAATCGGAGGACACTCAGAGAGCTTGTTCAGCAGAGGAGACCATCGAAGCACAGGGTGTTCTGGTTATGTCCCCTCCCACTGGT